>QXVZ01006930.1:0-10476 GCA_008931825.1 Phallusia fumigata
CGGGTTCGACCACCGTTTTAGCAACCGGCTGTTTTATGAAACCATTTAACGATGACAAATTGATGAAGTGACAATGCAAATAAATTTGACTTGACTTGACCAAACTCTTGCTAGCAAAGACCCCGTGGTTAGCGCGATTGCGTTGTGCTTGAAAGGTTGTGCGTTTTATTTCTGGCTCTATTACTTGTGTTCTCTTAAGCAAGACACTTTGCTCCAACCCAGTTGGACCGATAGTTTAATCCAAATTAAAGTCACCAACTTCAAAAAGACAGCTCGAAGTTTGAGTCGTTGTGAGCACAGCGCATTTAGGCGTTGTCCCGCCAACCGAGGATGAAAATAAAAAAAAACAATGTCAAAAAAGTTACAGCAATACATCTAGAAAAATAGTTATTGTGGTCAAGTAAGCGGAATAAAAAATGTTCGTTTAAACGTAAGTTACATTATAGTCTGCAAGATTTACGTAAAGTGTGCCAGGTTTGCTTTAAAATGCACAAGTAAATTATCACTGCTTTGTTTGGAAAACACATGATTAGAAACAGGAAGCAGTAGAACCTCCCGACGCCGTGACGTGCGTCAGCAAATGTGACGTAATGTCAAACACTTGTTTACATTCGAAGGATTTCTCTCAAGGACGAGCGAATCAACTACTACAAAAGGCAGCGTGAAAACAACTTTATGTGCCAACATCATACAATTACCCGTTGTACCCTGCTGTGATCAAGTGTCAATGCTAAAAAATATTTGATAAAAATCTATTCTGTGCCAATTTGTACAGAATTGCGTGTACTAATTTCAGGAACTAACCTTTTGACCCCAAACGCAAGAGGCCACAAGGAGCACTAGAGCACCGAACATAGAAATTCCAGCCGTCGCCATTCCAGCTATGATAAGTAGAATCCATATGTCAAGGAACAGGTTTTCACCAGACCAAATAATATCCCTATTTTCATCCATATGTGTCGTGAAGCTGCCGATGCGATAAACCAAGAATCCAATGCACAGTCCCTGTAACAAAATTGTTGCGTTTTTAAGCAGCGAACTATAAGTACCTTAAAGTGTATGGTTGTGGCCTTTGTAGGTCAACGCAGTTAGCCCAACCTTACTCTTTGAAGGCATACAAGGCGCAGAGTTTGTGGTTATGATCGTGGCTTGCAAGATTGAGCCAGATTATGTAACATACTTAAAGTTTATTCAATCGTGTGAATTGTAGGATATAGTTCTCCTGAAAACGAATTATGTTTGATGTAAGGAATAACTGCACCTTTGGATTTCTCAATCATGTTGTTAAGGTTAACATCCAATTTATTTTTGCCTCAAATTAAGAAGTTTTTGTTATATACTGCTAAACAAGTTTTTGTGCCACTTACCACATAAATGAGCGCCGTTAGGAGACTTCCTGCACCGAGACTGCAGAAGCCACAGCAAGAATAAACAATTGGTTCTTTGTTTTTCTTTGCCTTCCAGGGTCGATCCTGGCTTTCAATGTCGCTAAAAGACGAAGCTCTGGAACTGAGGCTTCGAATACTTGAATCTCTAGCTGAGGTTCTTGTGGAGGTTGCATCGTCTGTGTCCGTAGCACCGGCTCTTCTTTTTGGTGATCTTCCTCTTGAAACGGTAGAAATCGAAGAGTCCCTGGATATTGGCCTTTTCTTGTAGTTTTTCTTTTTCTTTGGTGCAAAAACTATAGGTTTTGGTGTCGGCTCTTTGCTTCTGCCTCTTTCTGTTTTGGGTTTCTTGTTTTTCTGTTTTTTTGTTTTCTTTTTATCTCCATCTTTTGCGTCTTTGTTTTTGTCTTTGTGCTTCTTGCTGATACTGAATTCCGGCTTAAGTTTCATTTTTTTGTTGCAAGGTGGTTTTTTGTGGTTTTTTGCTACGAGGTAATCATGACTGCAAAGGTAACCGCTACAGTTCAAATTATGGAAAACTATTACCTCTGTCTGCTTCAAATACATAGATCTGTTGCATACCAGTAAGGTTTACAATTTGCGGATGCATAACTTTGATAAATGAAAATACTAACTCAGACCCCTGCACATTTAAATTTAAGTACAACTTGTATCAGATTGTGCTATCAATCAGTTGGACACAACTTTACAGCTTTTCGCTCTTCGTCGCATAGCAGTACCTCACTGCGGACAACACACAACTCCTTACGTTCNAAGTACAACTTGTATCAGATTGTGCTATCAATCAGTTGGACACAACTTTACAGCTTTTCGCTCTTCGTCGCATAGCAGTACCTCACTGCGGACAACACACAACTCCTTACGTTCTAATTACTAAAACCACGACACCGCCAATGCCCATTCCCCGAACGTATTTACCTATTTAACACAAACAACGCATCAAACGTACAGAGTTTCAACAACAAAGGCCCTGTCGAAAAGTTGAAAGTCAAGTTTCAGGCCTCATGGCCCCGGGCAAAACGAGTTGTATGATAACCAGACACGTTTTTGACCGAGCTAGCAATATAATAATTTGCTCGAGGGCCCAGTGTAACATACCAGCCAGGAAATGACATTTCACCTCGTTGTTCATTGCTGTTGTGCTCCAATTAACTGCCCATAATTACGTGTATTGGACAAACAACCAATCGTATCGAAAAAGTAGCGGTCCATGGTTGTTGTACTCGTCATAAAATCACCGCAGGCTGGCAGCTTGGTGCNAATTAACTGCCCATAATTACGTGTATTGGACAAACAACCAATCGTATCGAAAAAGTAGCGGTCCATGGTTGTTGTACTCGTCATAAAATCACCGCAGGCTGGCAGCTTGGTGCCTGTCTGCAGCCGATTACTACTTTACACTTAAAGTGATTTTATCTCCTTTTTGTCGTCAAACGTCTGTGACTTAAAACATTTTTAAATTGCCTAAACACTTTTTTAATCGACAGATCATGCAGAAGTATTATGTGTTGCCCTTTTTCGCTTTATTATATTCTCGGTTTTGTCTCTAGTGCATCTACTGTGCGGTTGCATACCAACACTGTTTATCCGCATTTTATTAATTAATAAACTAACTCGGTTTACTTCATCTTGTTTTACTGCGTTGGTGCGAGCGCTCAAGTTTGTTGTGTAGGAAAGCGCAAAAAGTAGGAATTAACCGCCTTACCAGTACAAAGCGGTACAATTTTACATTCAACAATCTGGGTAAAAGTAACTTATTTCGTAATTATCGATTATCGGTGTTTTGTCCCAACTTTTCTTGTCTCTTAAAAAAATCAGGACGGAAGGTGTAGCAAACATTGGTGGACCTTTGTCATACCATTTAGGTCAAATGATTTCATCGGACCTGAAAGCAACACCGCAACTTGTACCCAATTTCCCTTCTGTCAACTAATATTTCACATCCTGTTGAACTTCCTGTGATAATAGCCTCCAAATATTGTTGATTCTGCCTTTCAACACATAAAAAATCTGCCTTCGGTGTTCGCAAAATTTAACTTGGTGAAAGTGTAGCCGCTTACAAAAGATACGCCGTTTCAAACAGCGCCGGTTGTGTGCAAGAATGGTTGATAGTTGCTTACACTAAGATGCGCTGTTAAAAGTTTTGTTAAACATTTTTTTGATTCAATATCACAGAATTTACTTTGAACAAAAGCTTGGGTTTTGTGTTTAAAAATTTTTCTCGCAAAGCGAACCATATTGTAGCTTTGATAGCAAAAAGGACCATCATATCGCTGAAATGAAACATATTCATTTCGTTTAGTAAACGTTTCGACAATTATTTGTGTTATTGTCAAGTTCTCCTTTTTGCTATCAATCTACTTTTCATGTCCG
Source organism: Phallusia fumigata (assembly GCA_008931825.1). Classification (NCBI taxonomy): domain Eukaryota; kingdom Metazoa; phylum Chordata; class Ascidiacea; order Phlebobranchia; family Ascidiidae; genus Phallusia; species Phallusia fumigata. The sequence continues at coordinate 3,780 of QXVZ01006930.1, forward strand.
TGATACCTGTATCAACGATTTGGTGTGTTACGAGTTCTTCTTTTGTGTATTTTGTGCACAAGATAAACGAAATGACGTATGTATGATGTCACGGAAATATGATTTCCATAGTTGGGTTGGTCTTGTGTCAATAATACCGGCTGGTTTGTCTTGGATCGTTAACCGTAACTAAACACAGTTTTATGATCTTCTATTGCAAACACCTGGTAAACCTGTTGTTTATGTATCTCATTGTTGCTAGAGTAACTGCACATTGTTTGCAAACTGAAGTTTTGAAAAGGATATTAGAGGAGAAAAGGCATTTAAAGACCTGGGTTTTTTTTCTCTCAAGTTTTTTGTTTGCTAAAGCAAGGTCTGACCTTGTAGTGCACCACCCTTTCTCTGCAATACAGTATTTTACCATGTTTACAGATATTTACTTTAACAGAATTTTGCATTGGTTTGAATTGTTGGAAATTACTTTACTAGTTTAAATGGCGGTAATGTACTAGCCATTTGTGAGAATTTTGTCGTGGAATTATCTATTTATTTGTGATTATTATTTGGATTTATACTGAAGCACAAAAACATTGTTATTCAAGATCAAAAAGTGGTAACTAAAGAGTGACTAAACAAAACAAAGGTATTTTGATTGAAGGTTTTATTTGTAAGATATTTCGTAAAATCATTTACAATTTTCACCATATAAAACAATCCCACTGCATTTTTCATTTTAATAAAGCAAAGCTACATAATGACACCCATATAACATGTACAACTCTTAGGTGTTTGGGATTTTTATACAATTAAGTGTTTCTGTGTTTTAGAAATTTTACCAATTCATAATGGCGGAGATGTGGGTATGTTTTTCTTGTTGCATGTCAAGCAGTGGACAATCAGTAAGTAGTAAATTTTTAAAATTGCTTTTTAGGTGTTAAAAAGAAATGCCAATTTAATAGTTTGTGTTAGAACGTTTGTGGAGTTTTGCATATTTTGGCCACACTGCTAAACTGTTTTTGGGATTGGTTGATTTATTGTCGCCAAAGCAAGGTTAAACATTTTTTACTGCAAAAGGATCAAGTGAATAGCTTGTCTACTTATAACAGAAATATAAAGGATGCATTTACTGTTGGGACACACACTTAGCTTTGATTGTTATATTGTGCAATAAGTAGTCAAACCATACCTAAAAACAGCTGTTTAAATTGTTTGGTTAAGATTTAATGTATATTATGCTTTGCCTTTGAATCTTGTTGTATCATTTTCTCTTCTAAGAAATGTAAATAATGGTTATCAAAATGCTTTAAACAGGTTGTATCATACTAAAGTCCTAAAAGTCGTGGTATTATGTGATTTGCATTGTAACATTTGTCAAAATGTCCCTGTTAAAAGTTTTACGATTTTCACTGGTTCAAACTTGTTTGGTTTTAGATTTGTGCAATTTAGATAACAAACAAATTCTTACCACTAGACATTTCTCACATTTTGGTCAACTAAGCTTAAATTCAGGCCAGATGTAGTGTGTTGCCCTGTTGATTCATCTTAAATGACAGACACCATTGATTTTTTAATAAATCTAACCTCCATGTTTTGTTAATGCTGTTGAGAAAGTGTAAGAATTTGTATTATTACTTTATTTAGAAACGGAAGCCAAAGAGGAGAAAGCTTGATCCCAGTATGATTGGTGCCCCTGCAAACTTTCAACATCTAAACCACATCGGGTCAGGAGAGTCTGGTGGTGATGATGTAGGTCAAACATATAAATGTGCAGGTTTACTAAATTTGGAATAACATCATCACTGACATGATGTTATTAATCAATGAATCGACTTCCCCTGAATTTTTACTTGTGGCATGTCTTGCACAATACATGTGTTTTTTAACCAAAGCCAGTTGATGAACACAAAGCTATCATATGGAATATCAGAAAAGTTGGAGTAAAAAGAGTTCATTTGTACAAAATTTAAAGTTTAATTGTTCAAATAATTCTGTCTGACCTTTTGTATGCATGTATGGTGATTTTATTCAGGAGAAAAATGTCGAATAGTGGCTTGCTGAAGTTGATTTAGGAGATTTTTAGTTGGAAATATATAGAATAACCCAGCATGCAGCCAAACATGCCTTGTTTACAATATGTGTCCAACTTACCACATTACTTCAACAAACAAACTAGTTTAATGCAAAATATATTTTTAATATTTTTAAGGTTTCTACTTTCAATCTAGTTGCTAGACATAAGTTTTCATTTTATTACAATTTTATTGGCAAGAACTAAATCTAAAATATCGCATGGCTAAGCATGGGCTTTGAAATACTTAAGTGTGTAATGGCAACTAGTAAACCATAAACAGAATGGTAATGAAAAAGGACCAATTGCCATTGTGACCATGTAATCTATTTCAGTAAAAAATTGTAACAGAACAATCTGTTTTCTATTGTTGTTTTTAAAGACAGATTTGTCTTGTCATATATTACTTGTGATCAGAAGTGATGCAAGTATATCAAACATGATGTAGTAAGTTATATTTATCGCTCCTTCGGGGTAGTAAGCGTTCGTATAAGCTTGTGACATTTTCATTGCAAATACTTTGCCTGCCCTCTTAAATGTTTCTCATGTTAATGTGTATAAACTAACACAATAACCACAATATAGGGAGGAAGAGCTAATACAGTGATAAACATTAGTTTTCAATGGGAATACACAACTTTTCAGGAAACAAACTTTAAATGTTTTCTATAAAATGTTGTTGTTTCAGAAGCAAATCTATACAAACACAATTATCAATTTCATTTTTAAACCACATGTGTTGTCGGATTGTTACCAAATAGGGACTTTAAGGCTTGTGTCAAAATATCACTGTTAAGCAGGAAATGAATTTTGAAAAAAAATTGTTGTGGTTTTTGGATGTTTGTTGTTAAGAATATTTTACTACATTAAATGAACATCCTTTTGCTCTATATTTTTTTTGACGCAATATAAAGTGTTTTTTGTCACAAGTTTTAATCTGCAATTTCAAGCTCTATACAAAAAAACCCTGTGTTGCTATCACATGTTTAGAGTTGACTCTTTTTCTAAATCTTTTATCTTCCACACAAGTTTAAAATGTTTGTTAGGTGAAATTAATAGCTAGATGTGTACAAGCTGTGTGTAAAAAAATATAGATGAACCTATATTAGTGTGAGTAGCCAAATATTTTTCCTGGTTAAATTTTGATAATATGGTGTCCAGACTAAACAATTTCCCACGTTTTGTTTTTCCAGTTACAAGATAACATGCAGAGCAAAGGCGGATATGAATTCAGAACTGATGTCTCCGTTGAAAGAAAACTAACAGATATAAAGCCAGATGCCTCTTAGTAATGCAGGTGTGTTTTCTAGCTTTTAAACTTTGGTCCATAAGGCCGCTATTGCCAAAGGTCATAGTCTTCCTATTGTGTGCAAAATGTCTGGGTGACCTTAAAATAGGTATCATTTCTGTCATACAAAGTTGATATATTTTGATGTAAAAGGATAATGCTTACTGTTGTGGAAATAATATTATCTGGGGAATTTCGCAAATACAAGCATATAGTAATGTTGATTTGAATTATCAATAATTTGTCAACAAAACATTGTGACATCTGCTGTCCTTCCTATCCATGAGTAAGAAAGTATTTACATTTTAAAGCAGGTTTATTTATAGACGTTTAAATTTGGGTTGTTGGTACAACAAATTTCTCTTGTATATGTAATGCTGCTGCCTTAGTCAGAAAACAATTAATAAAAAATGCCACCGTTATGTCATGTGTATTATATTTAACAATGCTGCATGGACTGCGATCTTAGTGAATATCAATCATGTTTATGTTATGAAGTGTAATATTTTGGGCAAAAAGTGTCATATCTAAATGCTGTCCACAGGGAAAACCATTCTTTCAAAACACACAGATTATTTCAACCACCAGCTTTCACAAAGAATATCTTTGAAAAATTACCTGAGAAGGATGTAAATTGATTAACAGTCATATAACATACATTCAGCTGCACATGTCTAATGAGTAATATTACATCATTAATGGTGACCAACTTCATAAATGAATCATAGCATGCACCTTCCATTACATTATCACCAGCAACATATAAGGACATATGGTATCTTTGGACTTTGATTTCACGCTTGTGAACATACATGTTGTAGATTGTGTAGGCTAATGCCAATTGTTACATTATTTTTATTTGTTTTCTTTAAATGTTTTGAACTCAGTTGCTGCATAAAGCACATTTTTAAGCTAGTATTGTAGCAGGGACAACTCCAAACTGAAAAAAAGTTGTGTTTTTGAAAAATGCCTCCTATAAATATCACATGTGATATATTGCGGTACTTACAATTTGTTTCGGCACATGCCACTGTGGCAACAACTACAGTTTCTATTGTACCTGCCTACCAAAAAAAATTAAAATCATTTGAATTTTACAGGTTGTCACTACATCTGTTTTCTTGCTTTTTATTATTCGGACGAATGTGCATTGAGGTCGCAGTGTTTTTGTGGTTTGAAGTTCTTGCAAAGAATCACCGCCGCAAGCACATGCAGTACTTCCAATAAAAACATTGCCACATGAAACAAACCTTAGTTGAAAATCATGTGCCTTACAATGAAAATAAAGTGACCTCAATTTTGTACATTTATCATGGTTAGTAAAGTCCCTGACCAATCCAGTGCATATACAAAGATGTTTATCTTTTTGGTTTTGTTTTTATGCCCTGGTTGTAAAATTGTCTTGATAAGTAATGCCTGACTAGAACTCCATAGTATACACTAGCATGGATGTGTGCGCACTTTTGTCGATACTGTCTTGTTTTTGTTTTATCTGGCATGTCTTGAGATTATATTTTTACTCTGATCATGCCTTTGGTTGCATAGTTACTATTGGTTATAAGGAAGTTGACATGCACGAGTGTAGTGGACCTTTTCGTGCCACATTTCATGATTAAACTGTTACTGCTGACATCACCTGCTTATGCCACTATTTAAAACTCCTGTCAAATAATTGGAATTAAAGTTTGTCCAGACAATCAAGCCATCTAACATAAATTTTTAAGCAGTGTTACAACATATGATGTTTGAAACTTCAGGTCCCTATTCCCACATATTTACACACACAAAATTCCCATATTTTGTCATTCATGTGCTGACGATGGTTAAAACTTCACTACCCAACTAGGCCCAAACTTCTTTTACACCAACAAACAAGGAGTTGTTTCAGTGGACCTGCAGTTTTAAACATTGCCATGTCAATCATTTTACACCAAAAATGTTTCTCTGCTACAACATCTTGCAACAATTCCAAACTGTCAGATTTTTATGTATTTGACATACTTGTTCCGTCCAACTGGATCCTATGGTTTAAGATTGTACCATAACATTATTTAATTTGAACAAAAGGCGATTTATTGTTTTGCTCTGGTATTTTAACTTGTTTTATATATTTTATGCAGAACATGTGCATTGAAAATAGTTCAGTGTTTCTTAAGTATGACGTACCTGTGTGTTTTTTTTAATGGCAGCAGTGACAGATCAAAAATTTTAAGCATTAACTTTAAAATATCATTTGTTTTTTTGTGCCTGGATGAAATGTAAATCCTTTAATTGACAATAGATCAGTCTTGGAAAAAAAAACCATTGTAAAGTTCATTGAACAAACATTGTGCTCTGTTTTGTATCGATTGTGTGACTATTTCCAGTTTACTTACCACGAAAACTACTGACACCATACTGAATCTGATCAACTCAAGACTGATTTTATTACCTCTATTGAGGCAGAACAAAATTAAGTGTTAACCTTATCCTGCTTTACACTAACCAATTTTTCAGAGACAAAAAACATTTTGTCAAAAGTCACCTTGTTACTAAATATTACCATGACTTTTTGCCAAACAAACTGTGTTATGGCGACTATTAAAGGTTTTTAATGGTCACAAAAGACCTATAATGTAAAACCTAAACAACTGNCACCTTGTTACTAAATATTACCATGACTTTTTGCCAAACAAACTGTGTTATGGCGACTATTAAAGGTTTTTAATGGTCACAAAAGACCTATAATGTAAAACCTAAACAACTGCAGTACTCTTGTTTGCGCTTTGAAGTTACAATGTGTCTTCCTTCTGTGTTAAGAGGTGTCTTATTGTTGTGGACACTTGGTTCCCCAAAACCTTTTGTCAATATGCATGTCTCCACTGTTAAGCATGTAAAACGCCTTTTACAACTTTCGTGAATTAAAGTCGTGCTTAAAAATTGCTGGCCACAAACATTTTTGCTTTCACACGAAAACTTATCCAAATTTATTCTTGGTTAAATATTTTAAATAGGTTTTGTAAAGTGTTGCATTTATCCATCATGTTTTAAGTGTAAAATTAGCCTTGCATTTTGTGGAAAAACTTTTATATACAACTGAACACATTGCTGTTTAAGAACATCATGATGTCATTTCATAAAGACATACCTATTTCATTCTTGTTTCGCTTCATTAAGTTTTGTGTAGGTTATTTCAATGCTTTGCTGAGATAATACTGTTATTTTATTTCTGCCGCCTTTTTGTTTTATTGATGTTTTGTTCACTGATTTTGTTTTACGAGTTACTCAGAAACCTAAATTATGTAATTAACATGATCTAAAAAATAAAATGTCTGCATAAGAGGGGAGCCTTTATATCTTAACAGAATCAGAAATTTGTTTTC
>QXVZ01006936.1:0-24044 GCA_008931825.1 Phallusia fumigata
CTAACTACACGTAGCTTTTATACACGGGTTTATTTTTGACAAACATGCTGTTTCTCACAACCTGACTATTGGAAGGTCAAGTCGGACACTGTTATGTTAAAAATTGTCGTTTTTTGCTGTGGTTGGTCTCTGCCAGTATATTTAAAAGATTAGGACGAAATACCATGTTACGTTTTTGAAGATTTGCGAATCGTTTCTTGTATGGATCTTATCACCTCAGCAAAAAATCTGTTACACTTTTTATTGTTGTGTCCTACATTGACAACGGGCATTCAATAACAACAACCAGGTAGAAATGCAGCACGATAATTTAATTTATTTATTTTGAACTGCATAGTTTTGTAGATTACTATCTTTCCTCAATTTCCTCTGCTCGCAAACATCTTTTCAATTTGACCTAACGGTTTCCAAAGTCGATTCTGGTTTGTTTGGAATGGATAATACGCCAGCACAACATATTTTTATTTTTTGTTTTTGAACAAAGCTTGTAGGGTCCAGCTAGATCGACGACAGGTTTTTCAGAATGATATGAATTCAATAAACGTTAACACCAACGAAAAATCACATTTATGTACAAAGTAGGGTAGTGAAAAAATACCTATGGTGTGCAATAAATCAATAAAATATTTTATAATTGGACTTTGACTTGTGAAATTTGCTCTTTTGTGAAATCAAGAAATATTTCAAAGGAAGAAATATTCCTGAGACTGTTGTATTGTTAATTTTCCGATTGGCGACTGATTATTTCCGACATGCTGATCCTCCCCACTTTGGCATCTTCCTCCCAAGCGTTCACCACAACTCGTTTCGTAGTCGAATCAGGATTGAACACATCGTTGATGTCTGTATTTTCGGCAGATGGATTCACTTTTCTCACTTTTCTAATCTGAATCATCTTGAACGGGAACAACCGTTTCTTGTAGTCGGGAAAAGAACATATTGAGGTGAGAAGGTTAGAAACGTAGTATAAAAAAATGGCTATACTGACCCCAAACTGGGTGCGTCATCCACTCATATTTAGACATTAAAGATATAGACAACGGCAAAGCCACCAAAAAAACAATTGCCGATGTCACACACACTGCACAACATGTAGCACAGCGAACATAGACAACCTTTGTCCCTGTCAAATTTCTGTAGTACCTTGACAGAGGTAACAGATAAAGAATCAGAAGTGCAACTTGAAATACAACGAGGCCCAATGAACTTGCCATCATAAAGGGAATAGCGTCAGTTCTTGTGACGCATCTTTTTGTCGGCCAAGGTTTTGATTTGGTGATAAGAACAGCTATGATTTGTAGAAGTGTGAAAAGCGTGATGCCACCGAGGACGAATTTGCTCAAACCCTTTGCTCGGTTCACCCACACCTCATTAGAGTGGACAGTCTTGTAAACCGAATGCTGGCGAAGCCACAGCGAAATATAAACAAGATACAACGAAGTATTGGCGAACGTTAAACCGGCGCTTACCAACCAGGTACATATTACTGCGTTAAACTCGCTTATAATGATTTCAATCAACAAATCCAGTGGCGTCAAAAGCAATAAGAAGCTAGAAATCGTGCAAAGTAAGTTGTTGAATTTCAAGCCACCCTGTTTTGCGTGTAGCTGATACACCAACGAAGCTGAAGTTAGATAGACCAAAACAGTGGTCAAAGTTCCGACTAGCATCCATTCAATGAAGGTCGTTTGACTTATAACCGTGGACAGATCTTCAAATGTGGAGGTATTGTTGGACATGTTTGTCGCACCGTAACCTGCCACAGAAACACAAATCTATTTTTTGAAACCTAAATAAAGAATGATCCTGTCATTAGTTTTGATAAGCTACTCTAAGTTTCCTTTGCCGCGGTTAATAACGTCTGAAGATGNTAATAACGTCTGAAGATGCGCTGTTGTTTTGGGCTTCCTAGTTATTTAAGCTAATAGCAAAACTGGAAAAATGCTGCCTAAAAACCATAGGACTATAAACGTATCCGTAGGTACAACGTGCAAGTTGTACTCTGTCGCAACTTTTAAGCCTCTACAATTCCCACACTTTTATAAGTTATTTTGGTGACAATTCACATAAAAATAGTCTCGTGCTGTTAGGCCCTGAAGGTTCTTTATCTACCAGAATAAATTTGAAAGCCTATGTGCGTTTGGTGCAGTTCGGTACTATTCCTGATAGTACTTTAAATGTTGTTTTATGCATGAGTTGGGCTCATGTAACAGTTAAACAGGTTTACACTGTGTAACACAACTAAAACAAACACTAATCAGAGGTCGGTAATTAAACCTGGCCATATGGAATGTTTTGATAATTTACAAGTTTAAACTACTGTAGGCATATGGTCGCGTCATAAAACCAAGTCCAAAACCTGCGTCTGTTTTAATGGCCAAGCATATTAGTGACAGATAATTTGCCACACAACGCAATGTTTAGCATAAATGTATGCACATAAGTTTCGGCTAGCCGTAATCTTTTAGCTGCTTATGCCAATTTGTTGATGTTCGACCGAATCCAAATTTTTTAATGTAAAAAAAAACAACGTTTCGTAATTGTTTGTTTAGAATTTTTTAAATATAAGTATCTAGAAGTCCCAGACGCTGCGGTGACGTTAGTAACCTTCTAGGTGATTTGTACACATAACAACCTCACCGACTTAAGATAGCCTGAAAATATGACATATTAGTTTTTTTCATTTGTGGTGTATACCGCCACCTTGCGTTAAGAATATCCCGCGTGTTTACAAATATTTTTCCTCGCGAAGTGATTTTGGGGTTTTTGATTTTGTCGTTAAATGACAGCTTAAGTACAATTTACTAGTTTTCCGTACTGCTTGTATGTATGTTCATTATGCAATATGTTGGAATATAACAGAACAAAGATAAACAGAGTGGATTTTGTCTTTAATGAAGTGTACTCAAGATTCTAGAAATGAAATTTTTCTGCAGAAGAAATGAGGGTCCAAGCCCCAAAGTGCTCATATCATTACCAGAAGTCAATGACATGTTTGGGTAAGAAGTTTTAAATTTTATTTTCACATTTAAATGAATGCTTTTAGCATCGTTAAGTTGCCATACAGTTTTCTGCCTGCAGGTTTATGATCTGGTAGTTGGTAAAGATGTGTGAAACACTTGTTTTTTGCTTGTGCCAATTAAATAATGTGCTTTTTTTGGAACTATTTTTTAATAATTGTCCTATATATTGCAGTCAACTTTTCCAACAATTTATAGTATAGTCTCTGACACTATTTTGCAACAAAATATGGAAAAAGATAGCGTTACAGGTAATCAAAAAACTGTGTCTTCATTAGCAGTCAGTACATATTTCAGGTGTTACAAATTAGTCCTGTACATAGACTTAACTTGCCTACAATATACTATAACCTAATATTTACCCATAATAGTAGTAATGTAGGCGTTTAAATTGTTTAGCACTATATTCATTATAATTTGACACGTAAATATGGGCACAATCCAATTTCGGTCGCACTGTTGTTCAAAGTACTGTACTTTTGACCATTTTGCAACCACATGTGTTATCCTATATCGATTTGTAGCTATTTATGTTCCAGTGCTGTATACAGTGACATCCTCGTTATCATACAGATTTGCTTCAAAATGACTGACTCCAGCTTTGCCATAAAGGAGAGGACATTCACTGCTTGCCATCCATACACTTGTTTATTTGGATAATGATTAGAAAGACCTTCGCTTGAAATTTTGGCATGCTGGACTATACGAAAAAAAATGTAAGACTCGATCGAACTAAACTCCAAAGGTATGTGCCAGCATGCCAAATCTACTTTATTGTGTAACATTAATGATGTTTGAACTAAAATTCCGTTTTTATGATAGGTTTTAAAATGTGTAATTTTTAAATCACGTTTTTGTAGTGTGTGCTATAGAAGTTACTTTCATCTTTGAAATTCCCACTAGTTGGCTCAATCCATCTTCTGAAATAAAAATGTTATTAACTACTAAAACTTCAAACTTTTTTTTGACACAGAAACCCCAAAGCAAGATGTGTCTTTCTGTATGATGTAGGCTAAAACAATGTTGAACACCATGACATGCTAAGAGGTTTGGAAATGAAACCAGTGCCAGAAAGCCCTAATGATTCCCTGACAGCGACATGCAGTTGCAGTTATATTTTTTGTTGCTGCTATAAACCATCATAGGTTTGAAAAGGAACATGCTCACCCTACAAAATTATTACTCTGGCTCCATTGGGCTATGTTTTGTTTTAGTTCTAAGAAACTAAGATAATACTGGTAAGTTGAGTATACAAACCTGAATGTTTTTTTGACTAATTTTTTTTCTGACATAGACTGGGCATTTTATTTCCGGAATGCGAAATGAAGATTGAACCATTGGACACAATTTGTTTTTTGCAACTAAGTACGGTTTTGTGTGTTCAAAGATTGTTTAGCACAGTTTAATTCAAGTTGCAAAACCACAGACTACAGCAGCGGTTTTTGCAGGTTGTTGACAATGATAGAATTTTTTGTTGACAGAAAGTTTATCTCTTATGTACACTGATGTGTTGTGTACAGCACAAGGGATGCTTTGCTGGTTTGAACTGTTACACCTAAAGCGATGACACATTGCTACATATGCTTGAAGCGACCTCATGTTGTGCATGTGACAAGGAACTTCTTTTTGCAGGCATAAGTAAGCTGGTCACGCGTAACTCGGGGTCTGACCGTCTTGCAGCGAAGGGCCTCGCGCGCATGGACAGTTCTGTTTTTGACCTTCTCGGTTTGGCGTTTTATCCGTTAAGCGAAGTGTAGGTGAAGTAAAAGGCCGATCGGAGTTTGGATGTTGTTCTAACTCCTAACGTTTCTGAAAACGAACAACTTTTGCAGGCTACAAGTACATTCTTTTATTCTACTGAGTTTCATAATATCAATATCACTAGGCCCAAAACAAGCGCAAATACATGGGCTTTTAAACGTCCAGAGCTTCCTTTGTCGTGACCTCCGTTACATCTCCACATGACCTTCTTCCGGCGTTGCGAAACATTACTTTGCCGAAGCACATTTCCCCTAATAGCCTACAAATGCGATGGCTGAGCAAGCAACGTTAACCATGTAAAGAAAGTTTTAAACAGCGGTTTGGGCAGACCACTCCCTGAAAAATTAATATCTCGCTTGGTTCTTACATTTCATGATATTAATGGCTTAACCTTTGTTTTATGGCTATGATGCCTTTTCCATTGGGTAGTTTAAGGTTGATAACGTCTGGGTGCGTAATGTTGGCCACGTGTCCGCAGTTGAGCTACCTGCCTCATAGTTCCGTTGGATTATATATTTGTTTTCGAATTTTTGATGTCTGTTACTTCAAAGTTGTTGATTTTCAAGCCAGTTTGTTGTGAATGCAGCTGATACACCAACGAAGCTGAACTTAGATAGACCATAACAGTGGTCAAAGTTCCGACATCCATTCAATGATGGTCGTTCGACTCACAATCATAGACAGATCTTCAACAGTTACGGCGTTATTAGACCTTTTTGTCGCACGGTGTCTAGTAACCTTTCAGAAAAACGCAGTTTTTCGGCACCTAAATTATAAAAAATACTAAACAAATATTTGCTACTACCTCATTTATCCATATTTTCTTATGTTACCATTTTGTTACGGTTTTCTCTAAAACGTTTTTGAAGTTTTTAGGTAGACCACTTTTAATTTCCTTTCTACGGGTTCGTTTATCGTTGTGCAGTTTTCAAGGCTTGCTAGTTTAATTTCCGTTCTTGTCTCCAAGCTAAAACAAGCTGCCTTGAAATGTAACCTATTATATTTGCAACGAGTAATATGTACGCGGATCCAGACCTACTATTTTCACACTTGTAGAACGAAGTGCTGGTTTTTCTATTAACTCTCTCGGTTTATTGTCACCGTACATTGTAAATGATCTCAATTCACGTGCGTCAGGTGCTGTAGTTGTCTATTCTGATCAACCCATTTGAATAACGTTTTATACATAGCCTACATTTAGTTCATAACAGGTGAACAGGTTTACACCGTGTAACAATAGAAAAATCAAAAAATAATATAAGCACAGTAATTTAACGTGACCATAGGGATGTTTTGAGAATTTACGCGCTTAAATTATTGTAAGCATATGGTCGTGCCAAGGTGCAAGCCCATAACCGGTATATTTTAGTAACATTTTGGCTTTTCGACATTGAAAATGTCTTTCCTTGGACCTTGGATCACAAGTTCTGTGCAGTAGTAAATTTCGAATCTTAGGCTCGAAATTTCAGCAATGATCATTACCATGATTTGCTTTATTTCGCGCGGAACCACACAGCAAGCGAAATTAGGATGTTCGCTTTTTGACCAAAGTTCGGACATTGCAATCGTGGTGCAAATATTCTGATCTATAACGATAAGATGGTCGAGTGATTCGCGCGACTTCCAAATAAAAAACAACATAAATATATGCAAAACACAAAATTTATTTTCAAATTGACCCAAAGAAATCGTTCTGTTCCCAACGCATTAAAACATTGTTCCGCCCTCCGAGGATAAAATAAAACAATCAACCAATTCCTACACTGCAGTAATTTTGACCGTGATTTGCGTCATTTAGCTCGGGGCCACGCGATACTTTAGGCTATGTTTTCTATTTGCTGCTTATTCTGTGACAACTAGTGTAAATGTGCTGGAAAGACGCGAAAACAATTTTGTCCAAGATATGGTTTGTTGTTGCAAATTCGATGGTGAGCATAGATTATGCGGCAAAAACCAACTGGAAGAAACTTATTCCGAACCGCCAATTCTTAAAATAGCAGCCGTTCAAAGTAGATTGTTGATTTTCAAGCGACTCTGTTGTGCATACAGCTGATACACCAACAAAGCCGAAGCTGAGATAGACTAACGCCAAGATGGTCGAGTGATTCGCGCGACTCAAAAAATTAATGAAATTTTGTCAAAAAAAAGAATATTAATACAAATTTATCCGAAGAAATCATTTTGTTCCCAAAGCATCTCGGCTTTTCGAGCACAATGTTAAACAAACAAACAAGATTTCGTGTGACGATAGTGCTTTGCAACCGCCAATTCCCTATGCGTATAATCTTTTGTTGCCGATCACCACCTTGTACTCTCGTTGTTATTGTTTTCTTCCCTCATGTGCCATTCTTATCGCGTCGTCCGTTACTCACTGCAAGTCACCATTGTTTTATCGACGGAAAATGGCCACGGAGAGTTAACACCCTCTCAAGTCACCGTTAACCAAATGATATAAGTAGTCGCCTTTCTGAAGAAGTAACGGATAGTAATAGGAGTTGCAACCTTGCACCGGTAGAAGTGTTACTTGTTTTTTCTGGTCTTGTGTGTTTGTGATTAAGGCTGAATAAATGTGAATAAAAACGATTTAATGCTGATCAGTGTACGAATGAGTTGGTGTTAAGGAACTTCCGATAGTCAGACCCATCTTTTAGTGTACCCGTGAAACGGAACGTGACAATGTTCGTGCATCAAACACAGTCAACAGCATGTGTTGAGTTCAAAACATGTACGATATGCCCGTAGAGACGGTGTGACATTGGTTTCTAATCTCTTGTGTACTTAATGCTTTAACTGCTGACTGGCATTGGCAAAACATTTTTACTGGTAACCGTTTGCAACTAAATCTGGCAAAACTGTCGTTTGATAAATAATTCTACGATAATTAAATAGATTTGTCATCTAATTCAGATACTGTAAAGTTGCTTTAAGATGGAAAGTTTAACGCTTAGACGGTTGTCACTGCGACATTTGCAACAAGTTATGTCACTGGTGAAAGCGTATGGCAATGAAGAGATCGCACACCGCCTTGCTGGAGTTTTACTAAAAGAAACTTTTGTTTTCCACAAACATCGTGTACTTACTGCACTGAAAGAAAACACAGGGATTGGATGTTTCGAAAGAAATGGACGCTTGGTGGCGTTTTACTTAGCTTGCATACATAAAAAGTTCTCCTCGAATATTTCAACAGAAAAAATGATCTCGGAAGCAGGATTTAAACCTTCAGAGAAGTGCCAAGCTTTGACAAGATTCTTCAACAAATTCGAAGTTGATTTTTTTGCAATGTTTAAAACAGATTCGTATGCGGAATTTGGCCCAATTTTTGTGGAAACCGAGTACAAGGGAAAAGGCTTTTCCCGGTCGCTTCAAGCTACTTTGGAAAGCATAGTAATGGAGCAAGGTTGTAACGTTTTCGTTTCTCTCTGCATCAAAAAAAGTGTTATTAAAACAGCTGAATCGGTCGGTTTAAGCTCTATAAAGACGATTAAGTACAAATATTATGTGGACGAACTAACCGGAACAAAGTTATTTAAAAACATCAAAGCCGAGGAAGAGGAGGAAGAGGCAAGTTTAATGGTTAAAGTGCGCAAAATTGCCGCCCATCTTGGCCATTGAAAAGTTAAAGGTCATTCAAAATATAGCAACGACTGTTGAGTCACTTGTTTCAAGATTCATCAAACTGTTTGTTCATTTTCTTCTGGTAAATGCCGCAACGTAGTGGTAAGAAGGGAAGCTGTTTGCGAAATCACAAATTACAGCAAACGACAAATACTCACATTTCTTGAACACGGCCGCGGCGGGGGAATAACGGAGAAAATGTCTGGAAGCCTTTTTCGTCGAGTAACTCTGCGGAGCAGGCCTGCCCACCTCTCTGGGTGTTGCGGGTCACTTCCATGTGAAAGAAGTTATTACGGGCCACAAACTTTATTTTCAAACTCGAATAGCAATCAAGTTCATTTACAAAGTTTTGACTATAGTGTCACGCGATGTTTCCAAGTGGTATGCGTTTATACCACATTTGAAATAAATGCTATCTTTTTAAATCGTTTGGCATACGACTTTTAATTGTATGTGCCAATGACAGAAATAACTGGTATGATTTTGGTTTATTTTGGTGGCAAATATGCTATAGCTTTGTTTTGACCGCTTTATCCGTTTTATAGGGTGCAACATATGCCAAATTGAAATCCCCGTGTGATGATATCGTGCTATATTTGCTTTGTTTTGATTGTTTATTTGCTTTGTGGAAACTAGGCACGAATAAATCTTAATATTTACAGACAACAGCTAAGATATCCGAAGTTTAAAAACACACTGATGACGTAACGTTTCACAAAATCCTAAGCTGAAAAGCTTAGGCATGTCGTAATCAGTTTATTCTGATGGTTACTTATGTTTATTTTGGATTTTATTTCTAACACTGACTTATACCTATTATTTCTAACTTATTAATTTATAAATGGCGTCAAAGGATTCAAATTTAATCTCTGAAAATTGTGATTTTTTTCAGTAGTGCGTGCAGATTGAAGGGTCCTGTTTTACATTTTACCAGGTGGCTAACGCATGCAGATAAACAAACCTATTTGCAAATGCCATTATAATCGTTTTTTTTTTGAAAAAAAATTTTTGGTTATCCTACTTTTAAAAATATTGTTCCTGTTAGGCTTTTTATGACTTTAAAGGAGTTTCTTGTGAGAACGTTAGCAAAGTTTGCCCATTCTAATTATTTTAAAAATACTGAAAACCTGATAAAAAAACAACTATTTAATTTTTTGTATTTCCTGTGTTTAAAGATTGGCTGTTTCTTTGCATTTATTTGGTTTTTATTAAATCGCGTGCAAACACTACTTAAGGTGCGATAGAAAAAAGTTTAGTTAGTTACAGCTAAGCTGAAAAAGTTTTTATTCCCGACTGTGAAATTGAATATGCAGAGGCGCTTACAACAGCTGCCTAATTCTTATGATAATGGAATGTAACCTACAACTATTTTAAGCACCAGTTTAATTAAATCTGACTGATTAAAACGTCGATTTTGAGATGTTTGGAATATATATTATGCCCTCACAACATTTTTTATTTAACCGAACATACGAAGATCCGGCAAAACTGGCTACAACTTTATTCGAAAAGATATGACTTCAAAACAAAAAACACAAACACATTTGTAAGCTTTACATTTATGTACAGGTAGTAAGATTCAAAATGACTGATACTTTTTATTTACAAATAAATCATATTGTTTTTAATCGACTATGACTTGTTAATATTGCATTCCAGTAAATATAGGAATTTTCATGGGACTTTTTTGTCGTCAGCTTCCTCCTGGCGACTGATTATTTCTGACATGCTGATGCTTTGCACTTTGGCATCTTCCTCCCAAGCATTCACCACAACACGCTTCGTAGTCGAATCAGGATTGAACACACCGTTGATGTCTGTATTTTCAGCGGATGGATTGACTTTTCTCTCTTTTCTAATCTGAATCATCTTGAATGGGAACAACCGTTTCTTGTAGTCGGGAAAAGAAAAAATTGAAGTGAGGACAGTAAAAACGTAATAAACGGTGGCTAAACTGGTGAAAACTGGGTGTGTCATCCACTTATACTTCAATATAAGACGCTTGGAGAAGGGCAAAATCACCGTAAAAGCAATTGCAGATGTCACACACACTGCACAACATGCAGCACAGCGAATGTAGACAACCTTTGTACCTGTCAAATATCTGTAGTACCTTGACAAAGGCAAAAGATAAAGAATCAGAAGCGATACTTGAAATACAATAAGTCCTACAGAACTTGTCTGCATGAAGGGAACGACGGAAAGTCTTGTCATGCATCTTTTTGTCGGCCAATGTTGCGATGTTGTGATGGCAACAGCGATAAGTTGCAAAAGTGTGAAGAGGGTGATGCCACCAAGGACGAATTTGCTCAAAATCTTTGCTCGGTTCACCCACACCTCATTAGAGTGGACAGTCTTGTACACCGAATGCTGGCGAAGCCACAGCGAAAGATACACAAAGTACAGTGAAGAATTGGCAAGAGTCAAAGCCGAGCTCACTAGCCAAGTACATATTGTATCGGTAAACTCGCTTATAATTACCTCAATCACGAAAACTAGTGCTGTCAGAAGCACCAAAGAACTAGAAACCGTGCAAAGTAGGTTGTTGATTTTCAAGCCACCCTGTTTTGCATACAGCTGATACACCAACGAAGCTGTGGTTATGTAGACCATGGTAGTGGTCAAAGTTCCGACCAATGTCAACTCAATGAAGGTCGCTTGACCCATAATCGTGGACAGATCTTCAACAGTTGAGGTGTTGTTGGCCATGCTTGTCACACCGTGTCTAGTAATCTGCTGCGTTAAGAAATGTTGTCATGTATTCTAAAATTAGAATGTGGAGTTGGGTAATTTTATTTTTTCCTCAGCAGTTTAATTTCATTTTTTCCTCAATTTTTAATTAGGTTGGTGCGAGTTGCCTACAGTTTCTGTTTCCCAAAAATCTTTTTGCTTTTGTCTTTGGGTAGTTCTATTTGACAGTCATTTTGGTTGTATTTAGTTTTACAATGCCTTATGTTATTTTCTAAAGTCCAGAGGTTAATTAGAACCACAGGCATACGAGATTTTTCCATCTTGCCCATAGCGCACCCAAAACGTATTTAATTGTGGTGTAAACACGGTTACCCATTTCTACTTGTTTTTCCTCTCTGCGCTCTGTGTAACACCTAACGTTGCCCGGCTGCTCCCTGTTGGCTAGTTGTTTTGTCGCCAAGCTGAAAAAAATGAGTAAAAAATATTCCGAAAATATAGCTAAATCTGTAGCTGTAATATTCGCCATCCCTACGATTGAGCCTTCACTATTTTCGCACTTTTTAAAAGGTTTTACGCTGTGCAGTTTTTCTAAACATTAGCTTCCTTTCGAACTTTGGCCTCTTTGTCGCCCTCTGAATAAGTTAAACTTTATATCGAAGCACTCTCGCACGATCTAAACTGTTGTGCGTTCATCTCTGTGTGCAACACGCTTAATAAGCTCTTTCCAATAATATTTTATACATGAGTCGGGTACATGTTGCGGTTAAACAGGTTTACACTGTGTAACACTAGTAAAATAAACAGTAATTGAGCTTGGTAATTTAACGTGACCATATGGAATATTTTTAAAATTCGCGCGACAGGATTAGTTCCCTTTTTAATTGCTGTTGAGCATCTGGTCCAACACCGGTATCTGTTTCAATGACGTTACGTTATTTCAACTCGTTTCAACTGTTTTACTGTGACGTATACTTATAAAGATAATAAAAACAGGCAACACAAACATATCTGAAATATCATGGATGAAATATCATGGATTTAACATGGATGAAACACACTAGAGATATTATACGAAAACCATCAGTGGTCCATTGAAAGGGATTCAACCAAAATATTGATCGGTGTGATCCATTTGGTACGTTAAGTTTCTTGAATCCCCAAAATCACTTTCCACCACATTGAGTTTAGGATAAACTAACGTTGGGAAAATCTACAACGGGTTGCGAATTAAACAGTGAAGTTTATCGTCGTTGGTAAAAGATAACGTTTGGCCACACCCTCAAACCACACCCCTCACCTTCTCACAAACAAATCCGAATCCAAGTGCGTTATAATAGGGGAGTCCAGATGGTGAACCAATCACTATAACTCCTTGCAGTGACACTGTCAATTTCATCAGATATGGATGCTATTAAGGAATTTCTGCGACACAACAGCTGTAAAGTGATGATCAACAAGTTGTGATGCGCTTAAGTTTCGGTTGTCTGAAACATTTAACTCAAACTAAGCTTTTTAACGTGAAAACTGCCTTTCGCAAGTGGGTAAACTGCTGACCTGGTAAAACACACGCGGTAAACAAAATGGGCAGTTTACAAAATACTAGTCAAGATTTCAGCAAAGTGTTGATTTTATTTAATGGCTTATGTAACTTTCGGAGATTCAACTGACGAGTTTAATTGCATCAACAACAATAAATTTTCACCTAAGCGACGACGATTTGTTTCTGTTGGCTTTAACCGTTTAAGATCGATTTGTTTCTCCACTATTAAAATCTATCCCTTTGAGGTTTGCCCCGTGAAACATTGCCTAACGAAGCTAGAAACATCGGCACAATGTTGTAGAAATTTTAGGACGGTCGTGTTATCTTGCCGCCATATTTTATAGACTTACACATATTATTTTACTGTTTTGACATATATTTTCAGTGTTAGATTTGTTGTATAGCCAAAGAGGTTTAGATCTGTGGTTCTTGAGCTGGTTCGATCGAAACACCTTGAAAGTAGGATTGAAACCCCGGGGCCTTGATGTACATCCTTGATACAGCCAACTAACGTTTAAAGTTTTTGCGTTTAAGCAAGGATAGCCGTGCATTGATACAGTCATCGAATGGCACGGTACGCCGTTCGCAACGATGTCATGATACGCTCAGTTCAGTGCGTACCCAACCGTACTGCCACTGTTGTTCCACGTTGGCAGTCCGGTGCGGTACGTAGCAAATATCGTCAAAAGGTGCGGTGATTTACATAAAAGAAGAACAGAACAGCACATCAACCAGACGTAACGTCATTAAATCTGTATTTGGTTCATTTCGTTTCATACCTTATTCCGATTCGTTTTAATCTTACTATAACAATTGGTGCCTTTTTTGTTGTACCTTGTGTAACTTATTGGCGTTCGACGAAATTTTGGAAAAAATCGTAAGGATTCAGCGTGATGAAAATAGTTTAGAGTCAATAATCTTGATCGTCATGTAGTCTGGCGTTAAAATAAGCACCAAATTCAGGCAAAAGGCCCTTCCTAACAAACACCATTCAGTGTTGGGTTATGTTTGGGTTGAACGGGTACACATTGTGTAACTCCAGTAACCAGACACCAATTGGAGCCCGATAATTTTGCATGACCATATGGAATATTTTGATAATTCACGTGCATTTCCTATTTAGCTAGGATACGGCATATGGTTAAGTTAAAGCATCTGGCCCCAACCGTTGTTTGTTTTAATGGTCACTTTACGTTATTTCAACCTCTTTTACCGTAACCTTAATCCAATGCATGATAAAAGCAGGCAGTCGAAGCAGATGGGTACAAAAAAACATTTTGCAGCTGATATCGTGACGTAACAGCTGCGGAAGTGTTAACATAGAAACTAGTGATGCGGTCAAGTTCCTTTTTCCCAAACGTGCCCGTCAAATATGCCCATTTGGTAAGGTATAAATTTGACCTGAACTTTCTCAATTTGCCTTAAACGTTGAACGTTTTAATGTAAAAAAATTACTTTTCGAAAGTTTCATCAACTAACCAATTAAAACGCAAGCAGTATGGTATGAGCAGCCCTTAAAACGTTAGTGTTTATTTCAACTCATATTTTTTTAGATACACAAGACGCGGACTTCGGAGAAACTTAAATTAAAACGTTTGTTTTCACTACATACATTTGTATTCTCTGACAGTTACGTTTTTAATTGAACCATTCTTTGTGTGTCGGAGTCTTAAGTTTGTTTGCAGCAGCCACATTTAATTCTCACCTCAAACTAAACCACATAGGTTCGACCAGAGCATTTAATGGTTCGTTTATGTGATATCAAAGCTGTTAGCTAAGTTAACTCCGATTAAAATTTACTAACAAGCTATAGGGGATCTCAACGTTGTTATTTTGAAAGAAATATACTTTTATTGTGTCATTTTACCAACTCAAATATACTTTGATTGTTTGAATCCCATCGCAGGCTAGATTTTTGTAGTCCACGCCTTGCTGAATAGAAATGCTTGGAAGTCCAACTACGATTCGGTATAACGCCTTATGCCTACTGTGTTTTATATATTTATTGTGTAACGCTATGTGGTGTATTCTTGCTTTGTACGAGCGGTCCGGCGTTGGAACATAATTTAGGCAGGGTTTATTTCACTTACGATATGAAGCGTTCTAGGCCAGAGTCTCAACCTGTTTCATACAACGCAAGAAAATCAATAACGTATCGCTACTGTGACCCATGATTAAGCGTGTTGACAGCTGAGAGTGGTGTGTTAAACGTGCCAAAGGTTTTATAGGAATATACTTTAAATAAACATTTTGCCGAACCATACTTTGGTCATGTAAGGTTTGTTTCAAAGGATTCGATGACATAAAAGGCTTCATAACAATTGGCTGCACACATCTTCGTAACGCGCTTTGGGTAGCTATGTGTTAACATGAGCCAGTCTGGCTATGACCTATTTAATTATTAAAACATATGCATATGTTACGACAATCACTGAGCCCTGATCGCAAAACAGAACAGCAAGTGGGGAAAATAAGCCTAAAATTTATTGGGTTTAAATGACGTGCAACACCGGGTTAGATTTCACGTCTTCAACCTATTTACCCGTAACATAAAACCAATGCAGCACGACAAATACATGCCATACAAATGTATACAACGTCAACCTCAAATAGTTTATCAGAAGAGAAACGTACTTTACTAGGCATAGCTCGGCGGTGAGAATACTAAAGAACACACAAAAGAAAGATTTTTCGGGTTTGGTAATTAAGTGTATTTAGGGGCTGGTAAAATAAAGGAGTCTATGGTAGTAATTTGGTATTTGTAGAGACTGACTAGGAATCAAACTATTGTTCAGAAAAGCGCAAAATTGTCAGCAGCCTTATATTCGGCAAGCTCGAAATTTCACTTTCGCCTCAAGAAGCTTAAGCGGCACTGGTACCATCTAATGAAACTCGGTGGGTCAGACCCAACTAACCTTCCCTTGCCAAAAAATATCACAAAACGCTTTGACGGGAATTTAAAATAGCGAGCAGTTCGACGAGGACTTATCAAAAGCTGTAAACTTATATTGCCGATCTGCCTCCTGATGACTGTTTAGGAAAGTGGGGTATTAAAAATACTAATGTGTAGTTGTTTAGGATCATCTTTGCAAATTAGAAACAAAGTAAAACAACTTTGGGCAGTAGGTCATTGAGCGAAGTGCAACAAACATGACAAACAATACCTCAGCTGTTGCAGACGTATCCGTGGATGTGAGTCAATCGACCTTTGTTGAATGGATGCTGGTCGGATTTGCGATAACTGTTTTGTGCTATCTAACTTCGGCTTCCTTTGTGTATCAGCTGCACTCAAAACAGCGAGGCTTGAAACTCAACAACCAACTTTGCACGATGGCCAGTGTCTTAATGCTACTCGCAATTTCCACTTTGGTGGTTGAAATTGTCGTAAAGAAGCTCACCGCTACGATATGTACCTGGATAACAAACATTGGCCTGTGTTCAGGCATTATTTCACAGTATCTTGTATATCTTTCGCTCTGGCTTCGCCAGCATTCAGTGTACAAGACCGTTCATTCCAACAAGGTTTGGGTGAAACGAGCAAAGATTTTGAGCAAATTCGTCCTCGGTGGCATCACACTGTTCAAATTGTTGCAAGTTGGATCTGTTCTCATCACAAAATCAGAGTACTGGCCGGGAGAGAAATGCATCACAAAAATGGTGGTGATTACCTTTATTATGACAAGTACAGGAGGACTCGTTCTATTTGAAATAGCGCTTTTGATTCTACATTTGTTGCCTCTGTCAAAGTATTACAGATATTTAACAGGTACAAAAGTTGTCTACGTTCGTTGTGCTTCGTGCACTGCAGTGTGTGTGACATCGGCGATTTTTATTTCGTCATATCTGCCGTTCTCCAAGTCCATAATATTCAAATATGAATGGATAACACATCCAGTTTTTGCAACTTTTTGTTATTCCTATTACGTGATCTGTGTCCTTACTCTGATGATGTCATTTTCTGATTACAAGAAACGGCTGTTCCCGTTCAAGATGATTCAGATTAGAAAAGAGAGAAAAGTGAATCCATCCGCCGAGAACATAGACATCAACGGTGTGTTCAATCCTGATTCGACTACGAAGCGAGTTGTGGTAAACGCTTGGGAGGAAGATGCCAAAGTGGAGAGAATCAGCATGTCGGAAATAATTAGTCGCCAGGAGGAGGAAGCCGACGACACAAAAGTCCCATGAAAATTCCTGTATTTACTGGAATGCAATATTAATAAGCCATTGTCGATTGAAAACAACATGTTTTTTTGTAATTATTGTACATAAAGTATCAGTGTACATAAATGTTAAACTTGCGTGTGTATTTGTGTTTTGTTTGTTTGTAAGCTTATGTCATATATTTTCGAATAAACATGAAGTCAGTGTTGCCGGATCTTGAAATGTTCGGTTTAATAGGAAAGAATAACTTGTGAGGTCATAATGTTTATTCCAAACATCCCAAAATCGACCTAACTAAACTTTCGTTGTAAGAAATACAAAAAATAAATGGATGTTTTTGACCAGTTTTCTAGTATTTATAAAGTAATCCAAGGGGTAAACTTTACAAACGTGCTTACAAGAAACTTCTTCTCAGTCATAAAAAGCCTAACCTTAGCAAAAAAGGGAACATTTTTTTAAGGTAGGATAACTAACAAACCCTTTTCCAAAACAAAAACCTATACATATTCTACAATTAATTGCCTAAAAAAACACCAGGATTTTAAATATTTTACAATTCTGTGTTTTTGTAGACTTCACTTTTTATATGACAGCTAGATTATTTGTTAAATAAACACTACTACTCCCTTCACAATCGTGTTTTGGAGTGACAAAAGGTGTGATTGTTTAAATTATTCTTTCCTCATTTGCAAGTTTAGGAGATTGCAGTTTCAGATACGTCTACAGGAATACTTAAGTTATGAAGGCCCCAAAGGTCAAAAACCAATATTCTGAAAGCATTTACAGTTTACCCAAAATCTACTCGGACAAGACGATAACACACTGTAGCAGCCTGACCTCGTGCTGCTGCCCTTCGATTCAATGCATAACTGAGTTTATCAAATGCTTGAATGCCAAAACCGTTTATTTTTGAGCCGCTGGCTTCGGAAACACACATTTTTTGCGAGGCTTGTATTCGAGCTGCGCCACAGGAGGGCGCTATGGCACAGTGCACGTCCAAAAAGCGGATGAGCGATAGAGAAAATGTACGAACGCGGTAACGGTCGGGGCGACATCCCTGACCGGATTGTCCGAAATAATTAGTCAAAGTTTTGTGCCACCGAGCGCCACAGTCAACGCGTGAACTTTTAAAACGATCACAAACACACAAGGACAAAAGAAAACAAATTATCACATGCGTTAACGTCACTATAGGTTGTGACGTAGGTAGTAACGCAACAGCAGCGTTAACGCTGACGTCACAACACAGAGCGCAGCAACCGTCCAATGCCTTTTTTTGTCGATTTGAACTGAATAGGAATGTACGATGCTCATCACGAAGTTATCACGTCATCATAGAGATATTATCGTGATGTATTTATTTCACACAGCACGGTTGTTTTGCAATGGACCCTCCAAATAATCATATGAAGCTATCATATGACATAGATTCACGCCGTGATCTCCAACTCGGAAATGCGCGAACTACTCCCTGCAAATGAAAAAAATCATTTAATGATATCAGTCGGGGTTTATTCACCAACGCAGACCAATTATAGCATAAATGTAAGCTGTAAACCTTAAAACCAAATAGAAACAACTAAAACTGACAAGACAGATTGTGCANCCGGATTGTCCGAAATAATTAGTCAAAGTTTTGTGCCACCGAGCGCCACAGTCAACGCGTGAACTTTTAAAACGATCACAAACACACAAGGACAAAAGAAAACAAATTATCACATGCGTTAACGTCACTATAGGTTGTGACGTAGGTAGTAACGCAACAGCAGCGTTAACGCTGACGTCACAACACAGAGCGCAGCAACCGTCCAATGCCTTTTTTTGTCGATTTGAACTGAATAGGAATGTACGATGCTCATCACGAAGTTATCACGTCATCATAGAGATATTATCGTGATGTATTTATTTCACACAGCACGGTTGTTTTGCAATGGACCCTCCAAATAATCATATGAAGCTATCATATGACATAGATTCACGCCGTGATCTCCAACTCGGAAATGCGCGAACTACTCCCTGCAAATGAAAAAAATCATTTAATGATATCAGTCGGGGTTTATTCACCAACGCAGACCAATTATAGCATAAATGTAAGCTGTAAACCTTAAAACCAAATAGAAACAACTAAAACTGACAAGACAGATTGTGCAGTACAAGAAAAACGCGGAGGAAATTTAAATCGGATAAGGCGCGAATCGGGGTTTGTTTTTGCCTCCTGCAAAGCATAAGTTGCAAATTCACACAAGTTCTACCTTTTCTGGTTGTAAGCTGTTGCTGGATATACGGCTGCCGCCACCGCTTCACCATTGGCTGCAATCACAGCGGTCGGGGGAATTCCAGCTAAAACAAATAAATAGTTTAAACAACAAACAACCTTTGGAAAACCTCACTGGTGGCAACTTGAGTGATGGGGTTGCGTAATTATAATCCAGCCATACTTATTTGTGCTCCTACGAAAATGCAGCTTGTGCAATTCAAGGCTACATCAGGAAAACCGCTTTGGCTATTGGGTTAAACGAAGCTGACACTCCACAGTGAGCATATCTACCAACTGTAAAAGGGCAGAGCAAACCCAATATGTGTCTATTTCAGGAAAAGACCCACAATAATGTTGATTTGCCTTTGTGTTTAGTTAGTTGTATTCGTATTTAATATGACCCCAAAGATCTTAGTTTTGGTCCCATTTTTTGAATTGCATTTTGATTTTTTGTCTCGCAAAAACAACAGATAATCCAAAATGCTGAGTACAACTCACCCGGATAAGGATAGTGCTGGTGCGGCGGAATAAACTGGTTAAATGGCATCCCCTCGTGGATGTGGTGGTGGGTGTGCAGGTGCCGCTGAGTGGGGGGCGAGGGTATCCTCTGGTCGCCAGGGTTGGACGTGGGGATTCGGTTGGGTCCGGGTCCCATCGCTAATGCCTGTTTGGGGTCAGGACTTGGGCTTGTCTTACGGGATGGTGGACCTGAAATAATACGGACGGTATTTGGAACACGAAAATTTAAATGTTTGCAGTTGAATCGNCGCTAATGCCTGTTTGGGGTCAGGACTTGGGCTTGTCTTACGGGATGGTGGACCTGAAATAATACGGACGGTATTTGGAACACGAAAATTTAAATGTTTGCAGTTGAATCGGTTTAATCGCCTGGATAAAAACCTAATAGGCCGGTTCTATTTGAATAAGATGCTGAGGATGCTTAGCGAAATATATACATATATATGTGGTGTTTTCTAAGTATCAATTTTAGATGTTGGTTAGATTGCAATCGTATTTGACGTCTTAAATGTGACCGTTCAAAAACAACTCACTGAGCATTTTATTCGGTTGAAAAAAATCGTTACTGCGCGTTGCTACAGACTTACCCTCTCTGGGTCTGTCCTTAGGCAAGTTGTAGTGAGGGTCTGGCTGTTCGCCTCTAGTTCGATCCTCTTTCGGCGACCTACAAGCGCGCAACGGTAATTTTAAACGGCTTAAACATAGTGACTGGGGGACAAGTTACAAAAGCCAGTTGTTTATAGGCATGAAAGAAGTAGCTTAATACAAACCTTGGGACAGTAGGCGGTACTTCTTTCGGTTCCTTTAAAGGTGGCGACTGCTTCCCGTGTCCTGGAGGTTGCGATCCAGGTGGGACCCAACCTGGTTGCGTGGGGTATATTGGGGCGCCAGCGGGGTAAACGTAACCTGTAAAAAAGTTGTAAAAGTTAAAAAAATCACGAATCCAAATGTTAGCTCCAAAACTTTTTTGATTGGAAATCTAAAACATGGCTTCGTTCGATGGTTGTAAACTGGAGGTGACCATGGACTCACCCGGCATAGCGTAGGGAACTCCTCTATAAGGGGGTCTCGAGGGGTCGTACAGACCGGGGTAGGGACCACCTGGGGTTGCGGGGTAATACTGAAGATGGCCGGGGCTCTCGGCAGGGGACCGGTAAATTCCACCAGCGACATCCTTCGACTAAAACAAAATAGAAGCTAGGTTATGACAGAGTACGTAGGCTGGAAAGCGAATGATAAAAAAGGTCC
Organism: Phallusia fumigata; assembly: GCA_008931825.1. Lineage (NCBI taxonomy): Eukaryota > Metazoa > Chordata > Ascidiacea > Phlebobranchia > Ascidiidae > Phallusia > Phallusia fumigata. The sequence goes on from QXVZ01006936.1 coordinate 20,816, forward strand.
ACAAGCCTACGTAAAGAAAAATATGAATACGNCCAGCGACATCCTTCGACTAAAACAAAATATGTTATGGTTATGACAGAGTAAGTAGGCTGGAAAGCGAATGATAAAAAAGGTCCACAAACCTACGTAAAGAAAAATATGAATAAGAAACTTCAAAAAAACTCCCTCATTTTTTACCTTTTCTGGACTTCTGCCTTCACGTTGTTGCGGGGTTGGAGTTGACTGCTTTCTAAGAGGAGTCGTTTTCTGCTCCTCCTTTATCTCTCTCCTAGGAAGAGGAGGAGGATGTCGCTCACCTGACTCCGACCTTCGATGACCACTGGGTCCGGCCCCGGGATTCACAGAGTGGGTGCGGGGCTGGGACCCAGGGGTGGGGATTTGACTTGGGTGATGTGAAGGCTGGGGGGACTTGTATCGCGTGCGAGGCGGTTGGTGGGGGTGTTGGGGATGCACCGGTGTCGGAAACGGGGACTTGTCCTTGTTAGGCTGTAATATAAATTCTATCGTTAAAAGGATTAAAAAACACACAGGGAAAACAGAATCGCCAGTAACATTTTTAGTTGTTGTTGAACACAATGCCCAACTCGACTAAATGATGATGCGTAAACCTTTTGACATACAAATTCCCAGTCAAAAATAGAAATAGGTCCTTTCTAGTTTGTAATTACATCATTCTACCTGGTTGGGAAATGGAGATATCGATCCAGTGGAGTGACGATGTTTTGCCTGACTCGCCACCCACAGAGCGGTTTTTTCGTGGGAACTCTCGGCAGGAGACGATGGTGGAACGGCCTTGGTGACCTCGGGCTTGATCGGAAGTTTTTCTACTGGCTCCGCGGGCTTTCGAGGTCGATTTTCCGGGGGTTTCTGTTGCTGTTGCTGTTGCTGGTGATGCTGTTGAAGCACTTGTTGCTGTTGTGCGATTTGTTGCTGTTGCGCGATTTGCTGTTTCTGGTAGTCTTGCAACATCAGTTGCTCGTACGTCCTGGAAATTAGGGATTTTTTCAACAATGCCAAACTTCTACACACACGATTTTCCACAACAGTTCGTATGAAATATTTGGTAACATAGGGGCTGATAAGCATCTTATCACATCACATCAGTTGGCTGCCGTTTTAAGTGTTGTGCTTAACGCCTGTAATCAAGCATCCGAAACTAACAAGAGTTTGTCGTAAATTTGTGCCAGGTTGCTTACCCCAAACATACCATAGCAAAACTCATTCTGCCTTAAAGCAAACACTTAACTCACCTTAAAATTTGCGGGTGATAGCTACCCTGGGGGTCAAATCCTGGGCCGAACAGGTAAGTGTAAGGGTACATTGGGGCCATATGTTGGGTGAGCAGGGCTTGGGGGTTAGCGGCAGCAAATTGGGGGTCACCAGGAGTTTTCGCTTGACGTTCCCCCTCACGTAGACCCACAGAAGCCTCTTTAGGTCTAGGTCTGGTCGGGCTTTGGGGACGAGGTCGCGCCCTTGACTCCTCGCTCTGCCGCGCGACCTCTGGCGGCGACATTGAGCGCATCGAAGACGTCTCTGGGTGGCGCTGTGATTCGACCACGGAAGTTTTAGTTCGCGACGTCGGCAAGCGGTATTCACTGGTGATTGTACTCATGACCTTTTCCTGCATTTTAATCATTGGCGACTCCAGGTGATCGACGCTGGCCCGCGGTTTCACTTCAGGGTATTTCTGGCGGTAGTTCCCCTCGTGCTCGGCTGCGTCACCAGTCGAGCTTCTTTGTTTCGCCGGAGCTTGCTCGGCGTTACGGCTCCCGGCAAGTTTATTGTTGTTATTGTGATTACTGGACGAATTAGTAGGTGAATGGGTCCTGGAAGCTCGTAGTCGATCCTGGGCTTGGGCCGACACTGCGGTCTGGGGTTTATGGGGGTCCGGGAAGGGGTGAAAAGTTCCAGCGACTGTTACATTGTGGGTTGCAGGTCCCGCGGAGCTCGCTACAGCTGTCACCATTCCCTGGACCTTTCTAGGGCCCAGTGGGTGCTGGGAAAAATTTGGGGGATAGCGAGCCCCCGGTTCGCTTTTAATATTCTGGGTTTGGGGGGGCTGGAGGGCCACAGGTTCCTGCGGGGGCCTTGGAACCTGCTGTGAACGCTGGTGCAAGCTCGCCATGTTGTTCAGAACAGCTGCGGCGCCACTAGTGCTTGGAAAGGGAGTTGCAGTCGGGACAGTGCTAACTGACGTTTCGTTATCGACGTTGCCACCAGAAACGGGAGTCTCCTGCTTCACAGAAGAGGGGATCTCCCCACCTTCACCAGGCAACTTCTTCTTACGCGGTTTTTGCTTTTTGACCGAGTTCGGTGACGTCATATTGCCTGTCGGCAGCAAGGTCTGCGCTGAGCCGACTGGAATGGGGACGGTCTTGCCCTTGGCCGTTTTGGCGCCCCCTGGGTGCGTCACAGCGCTACTGGGGTATTCCCCCGACGTGTAGTGAATGCTGCCGCTGCTCACGTGACCCGTCTCGCATGACTGAATCGACACCGACATGGGCAATTGCTGTACAGTCTGTCCGCTGCCGGAAGATGGCAGCAGAGAGACGGGCGCTGGAACTGAAACTTCAGGCACCGCTTTTGGTGACGCTACAGGTAGAGATGACGTCACAGGTACGTCTTGTTTCATCACAGGCACGGGTTTTTGGTAAAATGTGGGTCTAGATTCAGAGGTGGGCACAAAAGCCGGATATTCGGAGGGTTCGCGATAGGGGGCCACGGGGGCCGTGGAGGGGACGACGTATTCGGGTCGGGACACTAGGGACAGTGTTGGCGCCGGGGAGTCCTGACTGTAGGGAGCCGTCAACCCGGGAAGAACCTGATCCTCGCTGTCACCGAACTGGAGAAGAAGATTTTTTACTGCAAGTTCGTTCTCGCTATCAGCAGCTGTGGTCGTGACGTCAGCAGGGCGTTGATAAACGGCGGAAGTTGTGATGGTGTCTGTAAGCAGGTTAAAGTTAGTTGCTGAATGTAAGGACATGGGAATTGGTCTACATGTTGTACGTATACAATACATGGTATTAAGATGTCCAAACAGAGAAAATCCTATACCTTGTTTTTGAGTTTGACTTAAAACGTCTGCTGACGATTGCGGGGTGGGTCGCGCATAGGTCTGGTCCCCTGGTCGCCCTTGCTCCTTGTCGGACGGACCAGCGTTGTCAACAGTCGGCGCCGGCGGCTTCAGGGCGACCTCTTGTGGTGCGGCCGAAGCCTGCGGTACGGGTGC
>QXVZ01006946.1:0-13896 GCA_008931825.1 Phallusia fumigata
AAAAGAAAAATATTGATAAGTATGCAATTAGGGTTTAAACCAAAAACTGCAAACTATCGAATTATTTACTTGGTACAAAATTCGCACAAATCGTCAGGCATGAACGAATTTGTGATTTTTATCTGCACCAAAAAGCGCGCGGTCCCTCCGATCGACTGCTTGGATTCAAGCAAAGTACGCGCGAACAACTGCAACTGAGTGCCATTCAGGGTAAAAATTAGGCACTACCGCGGCAAAAGGTCTTATCTTGTGGAATTCCCACTTTTGGAGCTGGTGCCTATGGAAATGACATGCACCTCGAATAAGTAGGCAGCACTTTTTCTGCTGGGGTTGTATTATTTTGGTCAAGAATTTATCTAAAAAATTAAGTTGTCTCCACAGAACATGGTTGGTAAAATTTTTATTTGTTGTTTTGTAAAAGTTACCCTCGTCACTTTGTGTAAGGTATGTTAAATTCAAGGTTGTATGTTTTGCATAAAACACATATATTGCATTTGTGTTCCCAAGTATTAAAACATTTCCTTTTGTGTCTATTTGCTTTTTGAAAACCTAATAATTTTATTCCATTTAGTTTTGATTCATCGATTTTGTTCATAGAAGCCAAAATTGAAAATAATATACTTGCTAGACAATTGGATCCACATAAAAACATATTGAGGACTCTAGCACTGATGTTTGGGGTTTTGACACATCATGTGTATATTATGCTTTCAAATTTTGTAAAAATGGAGGTTTTACAAAAAAGGCAAATGTTTGAATGGATAGATGAAAGTAAATGGAAGGAGTAATGCATCAAAATCTCTTGCAGACAATAAAGACAGTGGTTGGTAAGTGTATTATGGTGTAACATGTTTATGTTTGTTGACAATTGTTGTTCTGTAAACAATTAGTACGTCATTTTTTACATATATTACTCTTTATTAGGCTTTAAATTTGAAATACATACCCATGAGGCATATAAAATATAACAGATTATAATAGCATGTACTTGTCAACATATGACATAGCCTTGCATTGGTTCTATGGTTCAATAGAACACAAGTAATCAATCAACAACTTTTATCTTACAAAACAATTAGCCCAGATATGAGATTTCAATTGATTACTTGATTGCTGAACTGCTCATAACATTATTTTCATCAAGATTAACATGCTTGTGGGCCATTTGCATTCCTTTTCACATGAAGACGTTGCTGTTTTTTGAAGTGTCGCTGTCAAAATGATGTTTACATTTGCGGCAAAACAATGGTGCTGTTACTAGCACAAATACATGGTACATCCTAATGCAAATTCCTCTTTAGAAAACTAGAAAGTTGGTACTTTGGTGTGGTCCATGTTTCATAATATGTACTGCAATGAACATAGGAACAGTTGGCCACACCATGAAGCTTTTGTGTTTCTGTCTAATTCAAAGCGTTTGAAAGTTTGTCTAATTCAAATCGAAAAAATATATTTAGGTGATTTCCTTCAACTAACTTTCCAAAAGATTTGTATAACATGCACAGGTAAGTTTTAAATACAAGAATTTGTGGGCTTGGGATACTTTATTCAAGACAGGTGATATACAGTAGCTTAAATTGCACTTTGGGTTGGACATTACACTGCTGACTTCAGATGGGTTTAATTGAAGATATTTTTTCAAATCTCCGTACGAAAGGATGGAAGTAAAGATGAAAATGCTAATGTACTTTTTAGCTCCTCTCTGCAAAAAAATTCATCACTCAGGGAGTTTATAGGTTATTTTGCTGTAAAATGTTTCAATTGGTTTGCCTAAAAAAAGTCGAATGACAAATAATTACCAGGAAAACTGGATTTCCGTTTTATTTTGCGACCTCTTTATTGCCTGAAAACTTCGTGCTCGTTATCGTAATGATCTGCTGGCCATATGTTATGTGGTCATCGGGAGTGCTGTTGCCCCCGAATTATTAGAGCGTCCCCAAATTTTTACTGAAAGTCAACCTACAACTTGGAGTCAGTGATGAAGTGACAAGCTTTGTGGGTCGAAAAACCGTTGAATCCCACTTGAGTCAACGCGGAATAACTTCCCATTCCTAATAAATATAAGTTAACAATTAGTTACTGGCCGGTTTGCGACCATTTGAACGATTTGGCTCTGACATAAGACAAGGCAGATGATCATGTTTTTTGCTATTGTCAAATAGAAATCAACTTTTTAATGGAACGGAGTGCTGCGACCGTACCTTCGAAGCAAATCCAGTCGGACATATCAATTTCTGGCATCGTCAATGAACGACTGATGACGTCACTACCATCACATGACACGCCGAAAATGTTTGTAGGGCGGGGTTTCCCCTCGCATTTCTGCACACACAGACACAAATATTTTATGATGTAAAGTAGCACATGTTGCTCTTTACGAACTATAACTATGCGATATACGGCTTGTAGAACAAAATGCAAATGTACTTTTAGCGGAGCAGCCTGGACGTCAGCACCTTCCAGCAAAACGTTTGTGAAACTGTTAAACACTCCATCCCCAACATGGTATGAAATCATTTCTACAATATTAAAAGAAAAGTAGCTTAAGTTTTGCTGATTCATTGTGCCTATGACTGACACAGCATTTATATCAGACACACGCAAGGATCTTTACGATGCTTTTCTCGCTAGGTGGTGTTTATGCAGTATATTATTCTAAGTAACTCTCCACGACTTACCGTCGGCCACTTTCTTGCCAATGATGTTAGTGACCAGAAGGCATGCAGCTCCGGGGAAGTACCTTCCTGGCTCTGCAATAATTTTCACACCACACCTGGGCGGAAAATATGTAGAAAGCCCGTTTCGTACCACAGACGCCATCTATGCGAACAAGGTTAAACAAACTTACAGGCAAATGAAGTTGGAGAGTCTGAGGAAACCGATTCACAGCCGCAGAACTAACTTTAGTGTTCTTCAAAGTGGCTGGGTCCTTCACTGCGCGTTTATAGAAGTGTTTTTTCTCAGCAGAACGACAACTTGACAATAATCACAAGGTGATATAAAAGCTCACAAGCAACAAGGGATTTTTGCCCGATCAATGGTAGTGCTTTTGGTGCTGTTTGTAAAAACATAATCCCTAAAAAATTACTATCAGGTGATATCCGCTTTCAACAAGGTCCAAAAAAGTATAACTCTCGTACCGTTTCGAACGAACCATGGGAAGCTTCCTCTTCTGAACCGGGGAAACCCCCACCGATATCNTGCTAATAGTTATTTATGTTTGTTTATGATTTTGCTATCAAACTCTAATGCATTGTTTCATGTCTTGGTTTCTATTTGAATAAGATAACAAACAAACAATCTGAAGTTCAAAACACTTGGATTCCGAGACTCCTGGCAAGCTTAAGAGCTTTAAAGAGGTGTACGAAGGTTACGGATAGTCAAGGACGGGGATATCAAGTCCTCACATTCAGCACGTGATGACCGTATTTTAATTCGCATACGCGTAGAAAATGCTCAACGCAACACCTGCATTGTCAATCGCCCTGCCTACAACCTGGCTAGACATACACTTTTGAAGTAAATCAGCACAATTGACTTTAGTCTGATGCAAAGACGATAGTTCTATTAAAATCTATTTGCTGCAATAACGTGTGTGTTGAAACGTAAATTTGTGGTAAATGGACTTTACCGAAATGACTTAAGAGAAAAAAAGGTCATTCCATGTCCACGCGAAAGGTTGGAAGCACACAAGGAAAGATTGATGAACTCTGTAGTTCCGACCTGTGGACAAAACACCTTTAAACGAAACGTCCAACATACTTTCCAAAAAAAGCTCTTAATGTCAAAATGTAGATTTTTACTTACATTTTTGAGGCAGTTATAAAGTGGCAAGCTTTGTATGTGGTGAATCCGTTAAATCCAAATTGAGTAAAAGCCGAATAACTTCCCATTTCTAAGAAAACAACACCAATGTGCTCGCGTTTGGTCACCACACAATTACAATAGGAATTGGGAATGTGCCAAGTACGAGTCCGAAGATTGGTAGCTTTCCGAGTCATAAAAATTAAGTTCTGTCGTACCCAAAAGCACATCAAAATATTTTTGGATAAAAAATTATACAAAACGACGTTGTTTGGATTGAGTTGAGTTGAGTTAGGTTTATTTCGCTGGGTGAAAGAGAACAAAGTAACACAATAACAGTAAATCAATCACCAGGCCAGAAATAGCTGTGCAACGTTAAAACGTTATGGGGGTACGATTGGTGAAACAAAGTTGATTATTTAGTTATTTAAATCACGCATCCCCAAATGCCGATATCCGGCATTTACTCACCTTTCCAGTAGATCCATTCGTTTATTTCAACTTTTGGCATCATTACCGATCTTCTGATGACATCTTTTCCATCACATGATACATCATATATGGTGGTTGGTCGGGGCTTTCCCTCGCTTTTCTAGGCATAAAATGATGCACTTCCGTGTAAATGTGAGGTAATTAAATTAAAATTTTCCTTTCTACCATGTTTTTAGGCGAAATGACCGTAGTGTAAGGCTATTTTCGTTGCTGTGGTATTACTGATCTTATAATTAATCAACGTGGAAATGCACGTTTAACGGGGTAATCAATAAACCAGTCAAAGCAGAAATACCTTCAAGGGAGTAGGTTGAAACTCTGCGAATTCCATCAGTACGTTTGAGAAACTGTTGTATACTCCATCGCCGGGGTGGTAAGAAATCATGTCTGCCAAGAGATATGCGCATTGGGGTTAGATTTGCAATGTTACTGCAGCATCATTGGAAGCAGTCTTTGTGAGTCAACACGTTTAAATGAGTTACTTTTCAAGCTTACGCTAAAAGCCAACCACCTAAATAATAAATTAGTTTGGAGCAAGACAGAAGTCTGCAGTTCAATCTATATTTTACAGTTTTTTTCTACATTTAACCTTATCCTCTTCCTATTGATTGATAAAAAACACATTTCATTTCGAACACCCTGATTTTGGGGCACTATAATATTGTATCCCGACTTGTGGCAACTTTGTTTTTTACATTGTTTTTCTACCTTTTGTTATTTTTCTGCCGATTACGTTGGTTACGAGCGAATAAGCTGCTCCGGGAAAGTACCTGCCTGGCTCAGCAATAATTTTGACTCCGGACTCGGTTGGAAAGTTTACATCCAGACTCTGTTTGATGACTGTCGACATCTGTAATACAAACTTTCAGTCACAATTAAAAATTCCCATCCTACACAAACGGTACCATATCTTGGCCCTAGTCATCCTCCCACCTTCATCGCAAAGGTGCGTCTGCCCCATATTTATTTTTTATTTGGACGGATTTTGAACCGTGACGTTTTTGCAGTCGTTTCCTTTTTCTAGTGAAATGTTTTATCTTCTTGATTACTATTTTGGGGATAGAAACGAAATTTCATACAATGCAATACAATATGACACTTTTACTACAAGCAGGGCCTTTACCGAACTTGCAGCGTAAAATATGGTAAGTTTACTTTATTTACGTATGTATTGTAAATACCAAAATCAGCTATAGACATGGTTGGTTTAACAAAGACTTGGCCTTGAATTAGAAAATAGGAATTACATACACGGCACTAAAAGCGCTTACGACTGCGCCTTTACCTTTTCAAACGAAGCATAGGATTCCTCCTCTGCTGAACCTGGAAATCCACCACCGATATCAAGAAGTTCGAAATTGTAACCAAGCTCACTTGCAAAATCGAAAATACATCTCGAATTTTCTATGGCGGTTGCAAATGCCTCGATGCTGGGGCAGCCGCTTCCCACGTGGAAACTGAACATTAAAATACTAAAAGTTAAGCAACTATATACGGGCATTAAAGACGTTATGATCAAAACTTTGCAGAGATAAGGAAAAGATACCGCCTAGTTATGTTTGCGTTTCAATCAGGCCAGCCCTCGACTGAGTATCTATAAACAAAGCTTAAAATCTCCGACCACAAACTAACTTAACTCGATATCCAACAACTTAGCTATTTAGGATGCAATGTGCTGACAACCAGAAGTGAAACAAGGATTAGTTGCTTGTAAATTAGAAAACTCAAGACTTATTCTACCTTACTCCCACAACATGCATGTTTAGTTCCTTTGCCTTTTCAACCAAGTGTTTAGCGTACTTTATCGGCGCTCCAAACTTGTCGCCAAACTTTGTTCTTGCTCCGTTGTCCTTAACTTGAAGGCGAAGCACAAGTCTGCGTACAACAGAATAAAGGCATTTTGAAAATATGAAACCCACCGTAGCGGGTTTATTGTCTATCGTTATAATGGGAGAAAACCAAATCGCAACTCCTCCCGGGTTGGCATCCATTTGAGCTACTAAGGTACCCAGAGTTGCAAACGTTTATTCACGGACAACGTTGTCTGTTGCATCCGAAAAAATGTTTGTAAATGTGTCAATCTTCATACATACTATTTCTCGCACCGGATTACCTTGCGCTTGGAAAACATTCCTTTAATTTGTAAATCTCTTCTTCGGTGTCAAAGGTCATTGTATTAACTCCTTTTTCCTTCGCAAACAAGATATGCGAGGTAAATTTGCATGGATGAGAAAAGATGATTTGATCTTCTGTCACCCCGTAGTTCATAATCATTGCAATCTCATTCTGAAATAGTGTGGGTTTCGTATGCAATGCAATAAAAGAACACAAAAAATCTTTTAGGGGGCTGTAAGATTAAATCTGCGGTTTTCTGAATGAAAACTTAGCAGGGCCTACAAGGAGTCGAGCAGCTAGATTGTTTCAGGACAGCTGCAAAGAGACGATAAAATTCATGTTTAAAATGTGAATCGTACTTAATACTGATACATTTCTTCAATACTTGTTTATTTAAACATAACCTTTCATGCGATTATTAAATTGGAATTTGGTGAAGTTTAATACAAAATAAATCATTAATAGTCTCTTTTTATCTCCAAAAATGTTTGGGTACTTTTTAGAGGCCCTAAACCCGGCATTCCAGAACCCCTTACTTTGCTTGCGCAGTCGAATCCACAGCCGAGAGCAGCCAAAGTTGAAATCACGGGTTGTAGGGAGTTTGCTTTCACTGCGTAGTAAACATCAACACCAGGAAGCTCTCTCTTCCATCTCTTGTATTGATCCAAATTTGATCGTCACAAACAAAGAACGACTCATCCCAATCCTAAATACCAATCAGACCCCATCCTTTACTTTTGTGTTTCAAAAAGCTTTTCGTTTTGCTGAATTAAAATCTTAAATAGGACAAGAGTACCTTTTTATGTCTGTTTTCCTCCGCCACTTTTCGGGCCATTTCAATACAAGTTGTTCCATCAGGTACAACAACCACTGACTGTTCAGAAGGGTAATGGAACTTAATGAATTCGTCTTGAGATGGTTTAAATCCGTTCACTGCCATCTTATTATTTACAAAGTTCTGAAATATGCAAAAAACTTGATGCCTGTGGCGCGGAATTTATCTTTAATAGACCAGCCGAGCTTGAAGCATTCAACTTGTGTTCAAGTCCAAATGATACTTTAGAGGGGACCAAAAGACTCATTCTAATACAACGCTAAAGATTTGGGTCATAAAAACAAATCAGTGCTGTAACACTAAAAATTTTAGTGTACATCAATTGGTTTGCTTAAAAAGTCGAATGACAAATATTTGCCAGGAAAACTGGACTTCCTTTTTATTTTGCGACCTCGTCTTTAAATGTTTGTGCTCGTTATCGTAATGATCTGCTGGCCATATGTTATGTGGTTATCGGGAGTGCTGTTGTTGCACCCGAATTATTAGAACGTCCCCAAATTTTGGTTGAAAGTCAACCTACAAGTTGGAGTCAGCGATGAAGTGACAAGCTTTGTGGGTCGAAAAACCGTTGAATCCGACTTGAGTCAACGCGGAATAACTTCCCATCCCTAATAAATATAAGTTAACATGTCCAAATGATATTTCAGAGGAGACCAAAAGGCTGATGCTAATACAACGCTAAAGCTTTGGGACATGAAAACAAATCAGTGCTGTAACACTAAAAATGTTAGTGTGCACGGCTTCGTTTTTGATGTATGTAACCGTTTGGTCTGGGCGCGGGTCACTTGTGTCTCAACTTTGCGTTGCCACGACAAGTGTTATTTTGACTATGTTTATTATTTTGATTACAACAGTTAGGATGGCGTTGGGTTGGACAAAAAAGGAGTGTGGGGTCAGGTAGGATTTTACTCTAATATTTTAACTTGACAAATTGTGGCAAAAATGACGGAAGCGATTCAGTAGGCGCTGTTAATGTGGATATAAAACATGCTACGTTCTAGTTTTAATTTTCCTGCAATACAGCAAGTTTAATCTAAACACATTTGACAGTGCAAGTCATACTTATTGCCAATCACTTTCACATGCGTTAGCGTATCATACTCATTAAACTACCAATCACCTTTGCCCATGAATAACGCAGCATAAAAGCGTTTAGAAAGTTTGTGAGCACATTTTACTACTAATGCGCATGTAAAAATGGACGCATTGAAATAAACTCTACTTCTTGAGGCGCTGATTTTAAATGTGGTTTTAAACAAGAGGTCATTTCTAAATAACTGCATTGGGGAAAGTCTTATACCACTATATGTTCTTGTGTACGTCAGTTGGTCATCTCTTGCATACATTTTTTGTTTATTCTTTATGCAAGATGCTTAGAGACACTTGTTTGGCCGTTGAAATCGAAAATGAATGTTTTGCATTCAGATGTGGCTGGTCTAGATGGGCGAGTTGTTACTTCTTTTAAACCTTGCCTACAAGGTTACATTGAAGCGCATATGCAAGGCAAGAAACAAAGAATCGGAGCTGGCCTTCCGAACAATTACTGCAACAAGGCCAAGGCTGGAATTGCGTGGTTGACCTGAGTAGGATATAGTCTCCTCTAACCAACAGTGCTGTGTACAACTCACATAACTATAGGAAGGTACGACACCCTTTCGTCGCGTAGTTTTTATACATGAGACATTTTATTTCTGTGACTGTCGGTGGCCCAAGTGGAATTAAATCTTTTTCTGTCTGAACTTCGATCCTATCTGAGTCTAACTCAATTCTTGACTGAAAGTTGCGACTAACTTTAAAAACTTGCCACAAAAATGCAGCTGTTTCCGCTTCACGTTGGAAGTGTTTGATTTCGTGATGTAAACACTTTTTGTCACATGCACGCAGTGGCGCAAATTCATTAAAATTATTAATCAGGGGACGTCTGGACTTCTGCGAGGAATTTTGGGGTAGATGACGTCACATCGATTGGCAAAAGTTATGACGTCACAAACATATGTTTATGTCACTAATACTTGGTGGCCTTTTGACTGAGGCAGACTCAAAAGGCTGTAAAGCAGTTTGAGCGATTGTTTAACTGCATATAAAATTGTTTTATTGCTACGGCAAAACAACTTTGAACCCGCTTTAAATGCTTTAAAATGAGATTAGACTAATTTTTTGTTGATCGTAATTAACAACAAATAGACTAACATAAAATGTTTTTGCTTTTTTATTAAACCTCATCACATGCTTTACCAATTTTTTCCCAGCGACAAACTCTTCGGCGATTTTATCCACCTCTTTGTGATCAAAAAATTTAAATGGACACGACATACTGCTAAATGATTTGACTGAAGTTAAGTGGTCGTGCCAAGCGCCAAACCTGGGTGACTGTGCTAAGTTTCGATAAACTTAGACATGCTGAAATTACCGGCGTACGTCGGGGTCGCATTTTATTCTGCGTATTTTACGGATAGGCTATCGTACTGTCTCTGCAACTTGTTCAAATAGTCAACAAACTTAAAATACAGAATCTGCAACGATTCTTAGCACAATTCAGCTGCGATGTGCTCGTCAACTTCGTTTAAATTTGAACTTGTTTTTGCTGGAAACAAAACGGAAATAGGCAACACTCCATCAGTTTATTGCACTATGTATATTTTACTGTACTTTGTACAAACGATTGACTTGTATGTCGTATTATGCCCTTGAATTTGTGTGATGTCTTATAGCTGTATCTCCTTCTTTTGAAACAAACGAACCTAAAATATTGTGGGGACAGAAGCAAAGTATTGAAAAGCATGTCCGACCTCCGGTATTTGCTCTTGTGAACTTACGTGGTGTTTTGAGTCTCTTTGTTACTTATTACCCCTGAAAATACAAATACAGTCTGACGGAACGTGACGTGTTTGCAAATTAAAAATGTGTTTGTCATTGGTTTGGCAAAATACATGGATCATGTTACTGTTTGTCCGATTCCTCAGGATGTTTGTAGTAAGATAACGATCCATCAACTCAAACAGGAACTTGATGTCAATACGTTGTTCGAAAGCGTATGGTCGATGCGTTACACCAGGGATGTCCAAAGTGCTGCCCGCAGCGACATTTCACGTGGCACGCGACTGTGGTTTTAAATTGTGTTGGCTCGTCAAAGTTTGGATTAGGTTTTTGGGTAAAAGCGACTTCACGCAAAAACATGTTATGGAACTTTTCTTTACCGGCAAGAAGAAAAAGTACATGGTGTCACTGATCACATAAGGCTGACAAGATCGTGTATTTGCACACTGATTTCATGGTCAAAAACTTCGGAAAAAAAAACGCTGGCCCGTGCGCGTCTTTACCTGAATGAAATTGGCCCTTATTAGAAAAGGTTTGGACACCTCTGTATAACACTGTACTTTACATGATTTTGTTTAAAAAATTGTCTGTTGTTATAAAAGTAAATCTTTATAAGCTGGTCTTGCTGAAACTATACGTAACTATTTATCAACTTTAACATTGGTTTAAAAAGTTAAACGGGATTGTAAACAATGGCGTTTGTTTATTAATTCTGTTGTGAATACACACAGTTTTTCATTTACGAATATTGCATTGTGGTTAATCTGGAAATACTCTTTTGTTGATAATTTGAAAACACACATTGCGTCCTTAATGTCAAAAGATTTTTGTCTGTTTTCAAATATTGTTCTGAGTCTTAGGAATGAGAGATGGAAATGCGCACAACTCCTTTAGCTCCGCCCTGCGAACAAAAAACATTTTTATTTGTGCTTTTGTATTTTTTGTGGAATTACATATTTCATTATGGCTCTTTATTGTCTATCTTCAATAACTCATTATTGAAAGTCAGAAAATGGGATTCCTTTTTTACTATCATATTCTTATACGAATCTATTTACATGTTTGGTACCCACATTTTAGCAGCACTGATGAAGTGACAAGCCTTGTGTGTGGTAAAACCATTGAACCCAAACCGAGTGTAAGCCGAATAACTTCCAATCTCTGGATAAAACAAATACAGAAGGTTAGAATAAAAAGGATTTCAGTGAATTTTTTTTAATTCCCCACCTTGCCAAAATATCCATTCACTCATTCCAACTTCCGGCATTGTCGTCATCGTGTTGATGACATCTCCGCCGTCACATGACGCACCATATATGATGGTAGGTCGTGGCTTTTCCGTGCCTTGCTGAACAGGAAAGATTACAATCGAAAAGTAGACATTTGCAGAAGAGCTTATTTTTTTCACCGGTTCCCGTTTTTGCGTTAAATCAGTTTAAATGTTTTACCAGAAGTAAAAAAAAAGCAAAAATTTAAAAAACCGTATTTTTATAGGATGAAAAAAATGGTAACCATTGTATGTTTCAAATTACTGTTTAAAATTTATTTGATTGTTTCGGTATTCGCCGAAATCACGATTTTATACATTTGTCAAAGCAAAGCCAACCAAGTATTTAAATGCGTTTTTACCCGTTTTTGTCAAAAACGCAGTAAAATACAAAAGGGTGTTAAATTTTGCGGCACAGGCCGGAAAATACCTTTTGTAATGGCATAGGTTGAAAAGATGACTTTTCTACAAGCACGTGAGTAAAACTGTTGTATATTCCATCACCAACATGGTAGGAAACCAAGTCTGCAAGAGTTAAAGCGATTTCTGATAAACTTAACCCTACAAACACTAAGCATATGATTTGTAAAGTATAGATGGTTTACCGCACATTGCATTAGGCTTATTAAGTCTTATGATAATGGTTCAGAAATGCATGTAACTTCACTGTTTTAGAATATTTGGTTGTTTGCTTCGTACACACTCACCTTCCGTCACTTTCTTTCCTATGACGTTGGTGGAGAGAGCGTATGCCGCTCCGGGGAAGTACCTTCCAGGCTCGGCAATAATTTGCACACCACTATCTGGCGGAAAGTTTTTCTCCAGGCTATTACGCACCGCGTTCGCTATCTGTAAAACAGCAATTGTCTTTTTGTTATCACAAGGAAACGATTTAGTGTGAGCATAAACGAAAAATGTTTTGTTTCTTGAGTAATCTACAGGACCACTACCAATACTTTTACCCAGTGGTTTCCAACGTTGGAGAATTCCTTTCCATGAAGGATTTTTGTAAGTTAAGGGAAGGAATTTCCACTTAGTTGTTTTTTCATGGTAATTTAAGTGTTTCTTTTTGTTGGTTTGACAAATGGCTCCAACCTTTTAATATTACTTTATATCACTTCTTGTCTTGAAGGGGAAATAAAGAGCTTTAAAATAAGCAAATGGAGGAACACATGGGCAACCACTACTTTAGCGTATTCTGTAAGCGGTTTGTTAAGTTATCCAAACAAACAACTAAAAACATTCTTACATCTTCAAACGAACGAACCGACTCGTCACACTTGGTACCGGGAAATCCCCCACCTATGTCGAGGAAGTTGAACTTGTAACCGATTTCACTGGCGAAATCAAAGATCTTTCTCGAATTTTCGATCGCTCTAGCGAATGACTCAAGGCCTGGACAGCCGCTGCCTACGTGGAAACTAAAATGGATGAGCTTAAAATTATTGAACGCAGGTATTCGAATTAAACGCAGACATGTTTACATTTCAGTTTCCCTTATGTCGAACACGTATAGGGGGACACAGCGCGCTTTTATTCAGGCAGGTAATGATTATTTGGGGGAGGGAGGAAAATGGGTCCATGCCCTCTATGTCAAGAAGGGGGTTCGTATTTTTACTGGGTGTTAAAACTTATAAATACTGTGTTCATTGATTTTGTGAATAGTGAAAAATGTCTTTTAAAACACTTTGCGATGAGTGGATTTGTAATTAAACCGAATTGAGTGGATTTTTTTGGACATAAGTTTCGGTAGATGTAACTTCTAAATCAAAAGCATGACTTAAGTCAAGTAGGTGGCGGCAAGCGACGTGTAGATCAGGTACCAAAACTTCTATTGGTTTATTTTTAAAGTGACTGACCTTACTCCAATAACATTCATATTTAACTCCTTGGCTTTTCGAACCAAGACTTTGGCATATTCCACTGGTGCACCAAACTTTTTGCCAAACTTAACTCTCGCTTCATCATCGCTGGTTTCGATTCGAAGCACGAGTCTGCAAAACGTTCAAAACACATCTTTTATCTAGGCAGGGTTAATTTTTTTTTGTTTTTTGTGTTTGTTTTGTATATTTTTGATACCTGGCTTCCGGATAATGTTTCTTTAGTTTGTAGATTTCTTCTTCGGTGTCAAAGGCCATCTTGCTGACTCCTTTATCTCTGGCAAACAGGATATGCGAAGTGAATTTACAAGGATGAGAAAAGATGATTCGATCTCCGGATACCTTGTACTTCCAAACCATTGCAATCTCCGCCTGTAATCAGCCGTATAATAGTTGTTTAAAATTTTACTTTGATCAAAAAGCCTGATAACCAAATCTTCCTTATGCAAACATATGTATCGCATCTATCCTGTTCTTGTTAACTTTATTGACAAAAGAAACTTTTTTTCACTTGTATACAGTAGCGTAGAATTTAGAAATTTTGGCAGTGGCCAAATATTTGACCGCCTAACATTTCCATAAACAGCTTTTTGCTATTTCTGCACATTGATGACGTCCTTATATTGTCTAACAAGATTAAAATGGGGCTGTAAAAATGACAAGTTTTTCTAGCGAAAAGCGATCCA
>QXVZ01006955.1:0-10846 GCA_008931825.1 Phallusia fumigata
TGGATTAAGTAAAGAGTTTCTTAATGATGTGAGTAGATTTTATTGTTAATTGCCATGTTTTGAATAGTGTGGTTTAAAATAATGTTTCTCCTGGTTACAGAACTGTAATAAGCATTTATCTAATCGCAAATATAATTTCCCACATATGTGAGATCTTGTAACATATAAAAAGTGTCATTGTCAGACTTTAAACATATTTTTGTAATTAAATGTTGGTGGTTTAACATTTACCATGTTATTAAATGCTTGTGAAGTTTGGTCATATTTTACAGTCTTATCTGACCACTTNTTGGATTAAGTAAAGAGTTTCTTAATGATGTAAGTAGGTTTTCATGTTAATTGCCATGTTTTGAATAGTGTGTTTTAAAATAATGTTTCTCTTGGTTACAGAACTGTAATAAGCATTTATCTAATCACAAATATAATTTCCCACATATGTGAGATCGTGTAACATATAAAAAGTGTCATTGCTCAGACTTTGTTATTAAATGCTTGTGGTTTACAGTCTTATCTGACCACTTTCACAAAAGTTATTCTCCATAGGATGATCGTGCCTATTCATTTTGTGGAACAATTGAATACATGGCACCAGAAGTTATCAAAAGCAATGGAGCTGGTCATGACCGAGGTGTCGACTTTTGGAGTCTTGGTGTTTTGATGTATGAGCTTTTGACAGGGGCATCACCTTTCACTGTGGAAGGAGAAAAGAACACACAGACGGAAGTGTCAAAGTGAGTAGATGTTTACAAGTTAGACTCTGAACACACCCTTAGTGTTGTTTTAGGTACTTATTTGTTAAACACATTTCATTTTTAACTCCAGTATAACAAAGTATTCAAAACAATGATTTTAGTTGTTGTCATTTGACAATATACTAAAAAGAAACTGCCCAAACTGAGCTGGACAAATTTGTAGAAACAATTATGTTTTTTAACTAATAATTGTTAATAGGCTTTAAGTTGATTGATGCCCTAATCAATAGGAAATTGCCACAATGACCCAAGGAGATAATGAAGTAATCCAGCCATCCTTTAAGCCAACTAGCCTCAAATCCTGTAATTTGTTGAGTTGTTTCCACGTCATTGCTGCTTGATTACGCTGTAACCCATCCCTACAGTCGTCAAACTAGTTAATTTTCCAGTCTCATCATTCCTTCTTGTTCTCCACTGTTGCATAGGTTGTTATCACATTGTAATGTTTGGATTGTGTTGTTAAAATATTGTTTAACAGTGTTTTGGCAACATATAAGGCATGCAACCATAAACCTAGTGTATGGATACATTAACAAACTTGATATTATATATCAACAAATTTGATAATACCTGTATTTTTTCATTGCAAACAAAGCAATATTTCTAAATAGGTTTTTAAACGCATTTTTAGCCACGTCATGTATTAGGTTTTAACTTTCTTCTGTCAGTCTTGTGCTAATAATTCATTTTCAATTTTTAGGCGTATACTGTACAAGCAAGCTCCAGTGCCTCACAACATATCACAAACTGCATTGGATATTATCTTCAAACTTTTGGATAAAAACCCAAAGAAGCGACTTGGTTGTGGCTATGATGGTATTGATGAAATTAAAAACCACCGATTTTTTAAGGTGAAACCAAATGTTCGTTTGTTTAAAAAAAAATATATATTCCAACCAGCAGGATGCCAGTGTCTTAACATAACATGCCATTTTTCTTTTGCCTGATCATCTCATTGTCCAATTGTTGAAATAAATTGTATATTAGGGAAATATATTCTCATTTCACAAAATCTTACATCAATGTGTTCACATCAACATCAATCTCTGGCATGAGGTAGTGTATTGAATTAGAGATGCATAAAAAAACCTTCCAATGTGGACTGCCTGGTGTGTTTAGTTGACTTCATGGTGATAAAATGATAGCTTCCACACAAATTTTACGTAAACATGTGCATTTATTGATAACATGACAATCATTCTTTGATCATGCAACAATCATAGCTATCTTTTTCTTTGCCCATAGACACTGCCAATCCACTTTTGCCGTTTTATGTCTTGTTGTGGCTGCTGTATACATATTGTTAAACATTGTTTGACAATAATGTTAACCAATTCCATACAGTTGAACAGCATTTTTTGGCTTGATTTTGCATTTTCCTTACATAAAATGCCTGTAATTATGCTCTAACACTATGAAAATGTTTACAAAAGAACTATACCTAATATTGTGATTCAATAATTGTGATTTTATGTGTGTGTATACATTGTTGTGTGGCACCAGACAAAGTGAAATCTACTCTTTTCAAAGATTATGAATGGGGAAACTATAACGTGATTAAACACATGGACAGGAAGGATAGGGTACACATGATACATGTGAGAGTCGGGCACCACAAAACCCACATTAACAACATAAACATCCCATAGAAAATTCTTCCATGCTAGTTAGCCACAACAGTTTAAATACATGGCGATCAAAATTACTTTATTGGTAAAAGTATTAATTATGCAAAAAATTTTGTTTTCTTTTTCTTTTCATTACTTGCACATAAATTACAATTTTTTCTCATTTGCAGGACCTTGTCTGGGACCAAGTTGCCAAGAAAACTGTTTCTGCACCTTTCAAGCCAGCAATATCAAGTGACATGGACACAAGCAACTTTGCAGAAGAATTCACCTTGATGCCCCCTGATTATTCACCAGCTGCAACTCCTGCTGCAAATGTTCCCTGTCCTTTTAAGGTATGTATGAATGGACATTGTGTTATGTTATCTACTTAAGAGTTCAAATGAGCCCTATGCTTTGCAGTTTGTACATGTTTTAATTTGTAGAAGTTGCCTGAGGGGTATAATGTTTGTGTGTCACGCACAAAATGCTAAATGTGCCTGCCCTGTAAAGTACTTTCTTATTAAACAATATATACTGTATGTATATGTTGTTTGTACTCTTGGCCAGAATAGTCATTACAGATGTCCCAATAGTATTTGTACTACATCTGTGCTTGTGTCTAACGCTGAGAGCAGTATACTTGTCCAACGCTTTGGCGGCTTGGTTGTCCAGTAGCTGGGCAAGGCAATTTATAAAAAAAACATAAAATGTTGATTTAAGTTTCATCCAAAACATAACTGCCAAACATAACAAAGTAGTTTTAATTTAGCTACATTTTAAGACAGTGTCTTGTATTCCTAACCCACCCCAATTTATGTTCTTTGGCCTAGATTACTGATACAGTATGAACATTCATGTAACAGTAAACTAAGTAAGCACACACAGTTTAGCAATTTGTCTCATGTCTTGCAACTGACATGGAAGTTTTAATCCCTTTTAATATTGTGACAGATTAGGTTGTACATTGAAAATTGTGTACCTAATGTTAACGACATGTGCTGTAAAGTTCCGATCACAGAAATTTTTGTTGATATCAGCTCTTATTATAAGTAAAAAAGGTAATGGCCAATCCTAATGGTCAAAAGTATAGAGGTAGCAATTTTGCTTTGATAAACCCAGACAACCTTGCTGTATTTGCCCCAAACCTGTCAGCCAAAATAGTTTCCCGTTTTGCTAGGAACAATCAGGATGTCTAGTTTCCTTTTTCCTGCTATCAATCAAAATAAACATGTGTCAATAATTTTTAAATACCTGTTCAGAAATATAACATTTCTGCTGTGGCAAGGTTGAAAATCCAAATGTATCATAAATGTACCAGCATAAATATATTCATGTGTAGTTGCGCATGTTGTTGACACGGTGGAGTGAGTGACTACAAAATAGACACCCTTTAAAATTAGTGTGTGTCTGGCTTAAAAGCGATGACTAATCTGTTCTGAAGGGGGGCGTTCTACCATATAATATGCATTAAACATTGGCTTGGTGTCTCACAGTGACTCCCTGTTGTTGTTTACAACCACTAACCCCATTTGCCCTGCAACAACTTTGGCAAAAAGTTCTTTAAACCAGGCTTGATTTCATTACCAATTAATTTTGTGCATATTTAATGAGAGTTTGTATTTGTTACCAACATATTCTCGTGGTTAGCTGCTCGAATGACATATTTATGACAAATAGCGTCTCATAGTTTCCTGCCAGTTTCAACACAATAACAAATCAATGTGTGACACATTTATGTTGTTTTATGTCACAAGCATTTACATGTTCAAGTGGGAAAACACAGTGGTCGAACAGTTCTTCTGTTATATCACATGTGTTATACTATATATTTTACTTTTATGTTCTTAAATGTTTTAATTTTGCCTTCAGAATTATATTTATGATGGTACATCTTTGAAGAGTTAATATAGATCACATAAAAATTTAATAGACTGTTTCAATAAAAGAAAACAGTTTATGTAGTTCGAAAATAGACAAAGTAAACACTACAACACAACCATGTTGATCATTTATACCTTATGTTACAGGGTTATTCATTTGTTTCACCCTCCATTGTTTTTGGTCGGCAAAACGTTTTAAGTGATGACATTCTGCGGCCACAAAAGAATGCTGGCCGACCTTCACCTGGTTATCTTCGAAAAGTTGCCCATGAGGCAACAGACAATGAATTCTTCAACTTGTTTACTCTTGACCTTGGTGGGATACCTCTTGGTGATGGAAGCTTTTCTGTTTGTCGTAAATGTGTTGAAAAATCAAGCGGAAAAGAATTTGCTGTGAAGATTGTTAGCAAAAGGTGTGTTACATGCTGCGCATTAATAACAATCATAACTATTTTGTAATCATGGGACCCTTTTTTTGTTTAACATCAGTCTGTTTCTTCGATTAATCAAGAAACGTGATTCAAATTCAGAAAACTTGCATAATAGTTGGGTAGCTAAGTTGTGTACTGTACATTTTGACCCCAGTTGACACGTTGGTTAACACACCACATGTTTTTGTGTCTCAAATAATTTTTTCATACAGATGGGAAATTCAGACCAGGCATGAACTGACCTCACTTGCCCAATGTCAAGGACATCCAAATATTGTCCAACTTCACAGTGTTTACCATGACAAGGTTCGTAAAATGTTAGTAATCTTCTTTTGAGATAATCTGGTATCCTTTTTAACCTAACATGACCTATAAAGAGCAAGTGATTAGTGTGCTAAATGGAAACACTTAGGTGTGTAGTGAGAAAGGGGGAACTTAGGTTAGCTAGCAACAAAGCAGGAAACTTTGCTGTTTCTTAAGTGCACAACAATACCAGGAAAAGTGAGAGAAAGGTTCCAGGAAATAGCAGCCTGTGGCGTGTTAGCCTTTGTCATGCCTTGGTGATTTCCCACTGCATTGCCACAGATCTGTGTTAGGGGGACTTCCCCCAAGTGTTTTGAAGGTTTTGCTTGCCCGAGTGTTGCAACATCTTAAGTAAATATGCTCTTTGATATGTGATTGCGCTTGTCCAATATCCTTACCAAATTTGGATCACACTACATAAATAATAGTTTTCTGTCACAAATTCTAAATCAAAATGTGTTTGGTAAGCTTAAAAATGATTATTTATGGGACACAATTTTAAAAAAATTAAAAATTATAAAAACAATCAAATATGATATAATGGTTTTTCATTTTACTAATACATAGGTAATGTACAGATGGTATGGTACATTTAGTAACTCCCAACTGAGGCATGAGTATGTAACATCATAGTGGCAAGTTAGTACTTGACTAGTAGGTTAATATACAATCTGTATAAATTTAGCATTATGTTTTCAAAAAACAAAATTATTTCAAGACATTAAGCACAAAAGAATGTGTTTACTCCTGTTTCTATTTGACAAGGCTTTGCTGTGTGGCTAAATCTTTGAAGGTTTTGCAAACATGGCAAAATAATAAGATATTTAGTTTTGTGTACAATTGATTTTTCTGCACCACAGCACCACACTTTCATTGTTCTGGAGCTTCTGCAAGGAGGTGAACTTCTATCTATGATCCGAAAGAGATCAAAGTTCACTGAAGCAGAAGCAAGCATTATACTAAAACAAATTGTTTCAGCTGTTGCTTTTATGCATTCCAAATTGGTTATACACAGAGACTTAAAACCTGAGGTAAGTTAAAAAAATGACCAACAATTTCATTTCGTGTTTGTAAACCAACTGCCTTAATTTGTTTCATGTGTAAGGTTATTCTTAAACATTGCCATTTAGGTAACATTGCTTTGTTGATTAAATGAACATGTTGTTATCTGACATATTAGTTGTGACAACTAAAAGATACATTTTTCTAACCGAAAAACAAACATAAAACAAGCTGCATGTTTCAGAATGTTATATTTGTCCATCCAAGAGAGGAAAATAATAACGACATGACTGATGTCAACCAGCTTCACCTCAAAATTATTGACTTCGGCTTTGCAAGAACCAAAGTAGTCAACACAGCTGGGGTGGGGATGTCCCTAAAAACCCCAGTTTTCACCCTGCAGTATGCAGCACCCGAGGTGTTGGATACTTCATGTTTTGCTGGTGGTGGAAGTGGAGTAGGGTATGATGAGTCATGTGATCTATGGAGTATCGGCGTTATATTGGTAAGTGATTAAAGTTTCTGTTATGTGAGAAACTTCAGTAAGAGGCGCACAACATTTTGATCAGAATTTAATGGACAAATTTATCAGTAGGCTTGTAAAAAAAAGCTGTCCCTTTTTCTTTGCTGGTAACTGGTTGTTCTAGTGTTTTGCACACATAGTGTAGTATTTTTGCCACATAAACTGTACATTTTACATGTTAGACAATTGAAAATGGTGGTTACTGTTGAGATCATTTGAGAAACTCACAACACCTGGTAGATACCGTCACCCTAAAATCAACAAATAACCTAAACCTACAATTTGTGCATATTGTGGTGGCAAACCAACAAATAACTTTTCGGGTACCCACATATTTATAATACCTACAAAACCTTAGTTAGACATAACACATACATTATCATGCCCCTTGCAAATACAGGCCAGTATGAGTGGTTAACATGCAAAAAAGGGTTTACACCATACCTCTCTTCACATATTAATAAACTAGACCTGTCCTTTCATCACTATACCATTATGACTTGTCAACAGTATGCCATGCTCTCGGGGGAAGTCCCTTTTGTGAGAAATGGAAAGAGTCTTGGAGCTTCGGAGATTATGTGCAGAATTAAAAGAGGCGAATTTAATTTTGATTCTGCATCATGGCAGAACGTATCAGAAGAAGCAAGACAACTTGTACATGGTACAACCTTATGAATTAGCTTAAGTTTGCAAATGATTTGGTATTTGTTTTAATACTATTTATTGTTATATAAATCCCATGTGATAAAGTGCAATACATTTAGGCTGTAAACTTCGAAATTAAGTCCTCTCTAGAATTTGGCTAAAGTTGTTGCAACCAAAAATGTCTGACTGTTTTATTTCCATTGTAACTTATTATTCAATAACAGGTTTACTGACAGTCGACCCCAAAGAACGGCTGAAAATTAAGGACCTTGTCAACAATCCATGGGTCCAGGGTGCATGTGCCCCAACCACTCCCCTGTTGAGCCCCTGCAAGCTCTCACCCGGGCCACGTCTCCCCACTTCATTTAACGCCACCCTTAAAGCTTTTCACATGGCCACCAAAGAAGGGTTCCAGCTCTCTGCTGTCACCAATGCACCACTGGCGCAACGCCGGAACCGAAAACGAACCAGAAAGCGAAGTGCCAGCACCGGTTCCGACACCAGAAGCAGCAGCGGGTCGAGCGAAAGCGTTATAACGTCATCGGTTGTGACGTCATCCGAGACTACGTCATCTGGTTCGACGCCTGTTACCACGCCGACAGTGGAGATTGCAGAGGTTGTTCTGCCCGCCGATCCTTCCTCGCCAGTTGCCAAGCGACCACGCTGCTCGACTTCAGAGGATGAACGTTGCATGGACCGCGACACAGTGGTTGTGTTCAACAGCCCCCTTGGCAGCAGTCAGTACTCTGCACTGAGTGCGTACTCCCGCAACGACGACAGTCACCGTTGCTCGAGCGACCTGGATTCGTCGGACAGTGTAGCTACGAGTCTGTCGTCGCGAGAGCCGTCGTCGTCGATCGGTGGCGAATCAGGTTACAGAACTTTTGGTGAATCCGATTCGAGTCCAACCTTCCCTGGCGTAAAGCCAAACGACGAGGCAACATCCTCGGGAACGTTTCATCGCCCTGATGTAAGTGTGATTCGAACGGCTTAACCTAAGCAGCCACATGTAATCGCCACCAAGCCATGGCTCCAAACAGCCAAATTCTTAGTTAACGCAAGTTTTGCAAAACGGGGGATATTGCTTTGTTACTTAATGCAGTAGTTTGGTTGTTTATCAATTTACTGTACTTGTTCTGCCGTTAACGCCTGTTTAAGGAGTTAGAATTTTTAATAATGGTATGATTGTACATTTCCGCTGTTCCTTCTACAAACTGTTATCTTATGTGATTGACTGTACTACGCGAAAAGTTTCACGTAGGTCGTTTACAATTTTCCGCCTGATGTCGCTGCAGGCCCGACTACTTGAAAGATTTCCGCAAACACAACTTTTACTTTTACCGAGTTTTAGCGTTAAGTAACTTTTATTGTGAGTTGAAATATAAAACTCGCAAAAATTAGGAATCCACATGAATTGCAACCCTTTGCAAAGTGTCCTTCATTTGCCGAAATATTTTAATGGGCCTCATAATACTTTCCAACACTACAACTTTATTCTGTTAATAGTATGTTTGTATTACTTAAAATTGATTTTCAACATCAACATACATCACTTCAAGCCATTTCCCTATGCACCGTATGCTTATCATCTTGCATAAAACCCACTCACATCGGATTATTGACTCCTCGCGAGCAGTGTTACACTATTAATCAACGCACTTCTGCAACTTAAATTATATCTCTTTCGTGTTTTTACGCAAAAGGGTATTTCGATGTTTCCGTTTGCACAGGGCTTTAGGGTAATACTCGTTAGTCCTTTTTACAACCCTGGTTTCCGAGCAACAAGTTACTATAGTATGTGATCGGGATAGGATACTGTTGACTGCAGATCGATTGTAACCACTTCACATGGTATAAAAGTCAAGTAACTTTGGGGTCTAAAACATAACTTTTACGCGTTTCTACAACAGATTTTGTTGGCATTTCATATCTTAACCCAGGTCTTGACGGCGCAACTCCTCTGCCATTGACCAGACAAAGAATTTCTTTTCTAGAGTGTAAGCTTGTGTCAACGCCTTTCAAGTGACCTTACGAGAATCCATGTTGATTGATTGTTACGATTTCTGCGTCCCCGTTAAGTACCCTTGTTTAATTTCGATTTCCTTGCGGTGTTGGCAGTCGAACGTTTTATTGCAACAAACAATATTCTTGCTGTGAAGCATTAAAAAAACAACTAAATAATATCGAGTTTCAGACAATTCACCCAGACCTGAAAGACAAAATTTTTATTTCATAACGATTTCAAGTTTCCTAGATCTGCATTACCTTTTCAAAAAAAATATATATTTTCAGCCAAAATCACGATATTTTAAAGAGGTCGTTCTTATAAATCATAACTTGTTAACACCCTGCGTTGCATTGTATTTCGCCTGTTTTTTTACCGACAATCTCATTTGAATGCCTTAGTTTTGTCGTTCGAGTCAAGGCGGAAACCGGTGTGGTAGAAATGAAATTTATAGAGTGTTGGATTATGATTTTTATTTTATTGCTGTACTTGCTTGTGCAATTTGCGAAACCTTTCTATTTTTCTGTCTAGCGTTTCGTTGCATATTGAAAATATAGTATCGTTGTTTGCATTTACTTTTCATCTATTCTCGTTTAGTCGACAGAAAAAAATTAGGCCGCGTCCTGAAAAGCAAAATGAAGACATAAGATTGACCATGAAAGGCATATATTTGCTTGAAGACTTAAAAAGGTGTAATTTGTTTGAAGACTAAAAATGGCATATATTTGCTCGAAGACTTAAAGGTGAAGAAAACCATTCTAAGCATCAAAAAGAACGGAATCCCAGAAGCTGCTAGTCAGGCCCCCTAGCAAAGCTGAAAGACACTTTGGAGTAGCAATCGAGGTGTGCTTGAAATGTTGCCGAGCATACGAACAATGAGCAAGAGCTCAAAGCTGCCCCCCGTGGCGTCTTAAACGACCTGAAGAGGTCTGGTCCATCTGCGGGAACCACGCTCTCTTTTTATTTTGTTTGTTGAGCCGCCTTTTATGCAGTTAATATTTTGAAGTGATTTTTTGTCAGCGTACTCTACAGATTCGTTATGGCCTAAACTGTGGTATTAGTTCTAGAGATATAGTTTGCATGCTTTTCTATTTAGCACAATAACTTTCGCAACAAGGTGTCGGAATAAACCACTTTTCTTCAAAATCAAAAAGATCGTATCATTTTAACAAAAAACAACAATATTTTTTCATTGTAGCCCAGGTTATTTTGAATAAGTTTGCTAGACACTAATGGTATGTTTATTTGTTTGAATCGGAATTTGTGTTGCTTTTCGTTTGTTCTGTTAACATGGGATTAAAACAGTGTCACGATGGACATGGCGTCACCGATAATATTTTAGTGCGACCCTGTTTTGTATTCTTTGATACTACAAGCGCTTTTTATTGTTTTACTCATGTTGTTCTGTTATCTAACAAGCAACAGTGTTGATGTGCAAAAGTTTGTGCAGAACTGTTGTTGAGCAAACAGTTCACAATGCCAAATATAATTTAGTTTATTTGTTTTATTAAAGGTAGGATAAAAACTAAAAATCTATTGCGAAAGCCGATTTCAAAACATTGTTCTAGTCAATACCATTCAAAAGTCCAGTGCAGTTTATGAAGAGCTTCTCCTATTATTTGATCACTTCAAAAAGTAAACGATCCTGAAGTGACCAGCAACTACAAGGTAGAAAATCTTCTGGTCCCGGTTTAT
>QXVZ01006959.1:0-36802 GCA_008931825.1 Phallusia fumigata
TTGGTGATTGTTTTAGTGCAATTGTTTCGCTATGATTTCGTTCACCAAGCAAAATAAACTCAACTCAACTCAACTCAAACAAGTTTTTGAGCATGCCTTCGCATTTTTTATGCCTTTTTTTAAGGGCGACACACGATATACCGCACAAAGGAGTTAATACACAATAGGAGACAGGTACTTTGCGACCCCTGGTAAAAAGTTAACTTTACATACATCATCCTTATCACCTGTGGTTGTAACCGAACTTTCGTTGCTAACATCGCACGTTAAAATTGAGTAAAATGAAACGCATGTTAGGCAGGTATTGCGCCCAAAAAACACTCATTTCTAAAATTTGTGTTAACCGGCAATGTGTGCGGGGGCTAATTTAACTTGCCTCTTGTACATCTTAAAATACGATGCACTTTCTTGATTTTATTAAGTCAGTTAAAAACAAATTTTTATATTATTCCCCCACGTTATTTTTGAAGTTCGCCACTTTTTAAAAAATGCGATTTCCCATGCTGGCGTTGTTCAATGAACAAGTTACAGCGTTGTGGAATTGCATTTTGCATTTGTAAACTGTACTGTATTAAATTTCGTTTTTGACCACAAAATCGTAGTCAAAAAGATTAAACGTTTTACTGCGGGCGTCAAAATGGAAACATACACGGGGAACAATGGTTAAATAACGCAGCAGACGCACCATTGGATTAAGTGGAGGCAAATCTTAATGTACACATACTTTTTCATTTATGAGATTTTTGATAGAAAACATATAAATACTAAAGTACATTTTTCGGAATTCCAGGGGGGGCAAGTGCCCTATTTTTCTCCTACGTGCCGGCGCCCATGGCAGCCGACTAAAAAAATTCTATCCCACCCCGTGGAAGATTAAATAACCTGTTGTTGTCTGTTTCTCTGAGCCTCTAAATGAAAAAACAAATTGATTTAGAACAGGTGTTTTCAGCTCCAAATTAAAATAATTTGTTCATCTTAAAATTCGATGCACTTTCTTGATTTTATGAAGTCGGTAAAAAACAAACTTTTATTTTATGCCGCCACGTTTTTTTGAGACGGTTTGTATGTAAGTTCATCAATTGTTATTTTAAATGCGATTCCCATGTGGTCGTTGTTGAATTAAATAAGTTACAGCGTTGTTGAATTGAATTTTCCATTTGTAAATACAGTTAACCTGTTGTTACTTGCTTCTTTCTGAATGAAAAACTAAATTGATTTAGAACAGCCCCCAACTCTTCTCAGTTCATAGACTTTTTATTTCAATAAAATTTATTTGACCCGAAAATTAATTAATTCCACGTAATGTCCACTTCAAACATGTTGCCTATTCTGCATTACAAGTGCCAAAACACAGCCGAGTAATGGATCGCGTTGATTATCCCTTCGAGACGAAGAAGGCAAAAATTGGGGCGAAACTATTTGGTGCAGTTGTCTGTGTTTTTTGGACTTTGTCCTTGCCACAGCTTATTGCGATATAGCTTTGGGTGGCGACAGCCCTTTTGCTAGGGTTGCCAACTTTGTTACGCTTCAATAAAGGACCCAAAAACTTGAGTGATATTTTATCACGTCTCGAAAACACACTTTCAACTATTATTTCGATCTGATAATGACATAAAATATTGGCACTTTACTGTTGCAAGTTTTCTCACATTGATTTCTTTCATAACAAATTACGGCTCGATTTTTGTAAAGCGTCATCACTACCTTGTTGCATAATATGTTAAATTTGTCTTCAAGTCTCAGTTCAGAAATTTAACAAGTCAAAACAATTTTAAACTAAAGGACAATAGTGGTATTTCAAATCTCAATAAAGGATAAGGACAAATAGAGCTAAATAAAGGATTGTCCTTTGAAATAAAGGACGGTTGGCAATCCTACCTTTTGCAGCGAAACAACAGGATATGCATTACGCTTTGATATCCGGAAATGAAATGCTTTTCAGGTGGAACAAACGTTTATGGTGAAACAGATTAATGTGCCCGTCAAGGATGGCGGTACGATACGCAGCAAAAATCACCAAAGGACACAGTACCCCCTACGCAAAGAGACACCTGGTACACACAACTCAATACGTACAGTACCGTTTTCTATCCTTTACAATAGATGGTAGTATGGTACGGTACGCAGTAAAAATCATTACAAGGTACGGTACGCTCATCGTTATGATGTTCGTGATGCACACAAGTCAATGCGTACCACCATCCTTGGTGCTCGTACGTAATGATAAATATTTTTTTTAATTAAGTTGAACTAACAAGAGCGAACAACGCAGTTACTAATCGAAAAACCGTCACAGTAAACTTCTCTTACAAATTTACTGTTCGTAACTGATTGATGACATAGCTGTAGCCTGGTGGGCGATTTTGAGAATATTTATTTTGTTTAAATGCATTAAAAAAAGCCCAAATAACGTACTAGGAAGGTGCGATTTTTTAGAATAAATATTATGACATTAAAAACCATAAAAAAAAACAAAAGCTATAGTAACAATATTCTAATGTCACTTTCTCCATTGACTTCCCTTAAACAAAATACATACACGTGGTGATTATAAGAGTGTTACTTTAAAAATGTTTTTGGTAAAAATTCAAACGATTTTATACAATTCTCTATGAAATATTTACACAATGCTTCAAATAATTAAAAACTTAAAATGTTTCGGAGAATCTATACTGATGTGTGGGTGCAGTTGGTCTTTATCATCCTTTACTTTCCGAATATGTGATGGTGCGACCTTCGAGACAAAAGAAGATGAATTTGGTGTTACATCTTTGCTATGGTAATGGATCGCCTACTGCGCATGTGTGATTTGAAAAACCTGAATTTGTTTTGATAGAAAATCAACTTTGATATTATTTTGAGCAATTGTTCGGTTATGAACCAAAGCTTACAAAATGATGCAAAGCGCAGCCTTTGAACTTAACTTACTGACAAAGTTTGTAATTAATAAGTTACCATTAATAGTGTTTCCCACGCAACAAAGCAGAGGCCATACACAATTCTATGAGAACAACTAACGACTTCACATCTCCCTTCTTGGCAGACCAAGGGCCAAAAAATCTTTTAAGACAATACAAGCTTGGGGGCTTAATACATGTTTTTGGAAAATAAAAATAGAAATTGAGGCTAGTAATGATTTATTGTGCAAAAGACTTTAGACGCCCATATACGAGCACTTCTTTCAAGCGTTTTTTCGGCCATGGGTTCCTATTGTCGCTTTTTATGCCCATCTACACCATCTCGCAAGCCGTGCTCCAGACACCATTAACTAACAGTTTTTTGTGAAAAAAATGTGAAAATCCAACAGCAATTTCTGATGCTTACGGGTCACAACGCCGTCGCCAGCAGCGGTTTCCTCGGAAGCCCATTGAGAATCTGGTGGTCCGTTCCGATAAACATACACGGTTTTCATTTCCTTTGATGGTTTTCTGTAAATATTGTGGTGGTAACTATCCCGACTCAGTTATAAACGATCGGCTGCGAAAACCAAATTACACCTAGTATTTAGGTCACGAACAGATTGTCATATAAGTCTCTGCTGATTTTTCTTGATGTACCTTT
Source organism: Phallusia fumigata (assembly GCA_008931825.1). NCBI lineage: Eukaryota > Metazoa > Chordata > Ascidiacea > Phlebobranchia > Ascidiidae > Phallusia > Phallusia fumigata. The sequence goes on from QXVZ01006959.1 coordinate 3,562, forward strand.
GTGTATTGTAACTTACAAAAATTTCGCATGTAAATCACTCATTTCTGCAATAAATGCTTTAAATTAGAATAACGGCAAATGCTGCCGTAATTTAGTTCAGGGATAATTTGAGTTCGCACTTCGCAAACTCGACCTAAAACTTTGCATGGGCTCAAAACTTTAAATTAAATCATCTATGTCTCCACTCGATTTGAGTCTCACCCAGTTTTAAGTTTCACCCAAGGATTAAATGTGGGGAGATCAAATTTCGACTTAAACTTACTCAAGTGGAATTAATTAACTTCTCGACTTTACTTCAATTTCACTTAGTAAAGATCTCAACTTCAATTGAATTCACGCCTCGGCTTGACTTAAGTCTCACTCAGTTAAGGGGTAAACTTAGCAAAAACTTAAACTTACTCAAAGTGAATTCATCAACGCCTTGACTTTGCTTGAACTTCACTTGATGAAAAAATAAAAACGTACCCAAATTAAACACTGCAAAGGCTTTGTGTATTGTTACTTACGTCAAACGTCTGTTGAACAGGCGGCGTAGCAAGAACCTGGCTGGCATGTAGATAAGATCCAAGACGCAGAGCAGGAGACAGACGAAGCTGAGGATATTCATGTAGCGCAGGAAGATGGTTTTTTCCTAGAAATCGAACTGAGATTTAAGACACTGTAGCCGATTTACCCATCACATTGTAAGTGTCCCAAATCGGGTTTGCCGTAAAACTTTAAGTTTGATTCCTTGGTATTTCTTCAGTTACCAAGCAAAAGACTCTTGCAATAGCGCATTTATTCGTTATATTACAGCGTGTTTACCCATTCAAGGTTATCACAAAACGACATGTTTTTTGTATGAGTCGCAAATCGGTGTTGGTTCGAAATTTAATATTAAAAGCCTGGCATGATTAGAATCGCCAAAAGACTGTTGCAGTTTTGTTTCTGACGTAACTTAACTGTTGTTTGACAAAAAACTTTAACTGCATGACTGCAGTAACAGGCCTTTGGAGCAGGGGGCTCCTAACCAGGGGAACAACATATATCCTTGGGTGAGGGGCTTTGTTATTTTAACATTGGAACAATTATTACTTTCTGGAAGTTTCTGAAGTAGGTACGTGGACTGGTTGGTGATTTGAGAATGGTTCTGACCAGAACGAAAGGTTAAGAGCAAAAAAAGATCTAGGGGGGGTCTTTTTTGCCGGAAGTCTATACAAAGGCAACGAAAATTGTTGTGTCATAAAAGTGTACCCTTACCCTTTTTAAAAAAACAAGTCATTTTGTCTCCAGGGGTTGCCCCCCTCCTATTGAACCGGCCCTTGCTACTTGGCCGCAGTGGTCCAAATTATGTTACTTAACTGAAAAACGTATTATTGTAACAGCGCTATAAAAGGCCATTTGACGCCGGAATCTTTACCATCAAATCTGGCTTAGCTTGGGTCAAAGACGATGAAATAAAAACCAACCAACAAAAAACAACAACGGGGCTTTAAAAACCTCGGAATTCAACTCACAAAAGGTCTGGAGGGAAAGCAAGGGACCGCGGCAATGTTGGGGCCAATCACTAGCGAAGTGGCGCAGGCAGTTCGAAAATCAGCTTTGTCGTCTCTACACACATAAGTGGTGGGGACGGTGTTCATCAAAATGTGATCCACCAGGCTGTTGTCGCACTGTGGGTCCGTTTCGTGACCCGGAAGAGCGTTCGGAAACTCGCAGCGAACGTCCTGGTAAAAGACGTGAAGTGTGTGGAGTTTAGTTAAATTAAAGACCTATTTTAAATGACTTAGTTAAAAACATAAGTTCCAGAGAGCTTGTACACAGTGAATACATTTTTTGCATAACTTTCGGTAATGAAATGTATTCACATGTACAAGCTCCCTGTATTTAATCAAGCTACTTTGTAAGTCAGTATCTCGTTTTCCTAAATCTTTTAACTGGGTTGAGTTTGTTTCGCTTTGCGAGAGAAACCTCGCGACACAATTCCACTACCACAATCACCATGGGGGAGATAACTGGGCAACGGTAAAACGCTATGAGGCACGAAAAAGTGAAGGACACAGTTGGTGGGTCAAGGTTAAACGCGTTGGAGCTACACCGTCATAAAGGCTGATTCACGCCAGATGCGTTTAACGGCTTGCGGTACGGTGGGGGGGGGTCGCGGCAAGCAGCGGGGCACTTACCCCAGTCGCGACCAAAGTTTATCTATCAGACACGGGGGGGGGGGGGGGGGTTTGATAGATAGANTGTTTGATAGATAGACTTTGGTCCCGGCTGGTGTAAATGCCCCGCTGCTTGCCGCGAGATCAAAAAACGGACCGCAAACCGGTAGACGCATCTGGTGTGAATTGGCCTTAACAAGGTGTTGCGCCATTAACTCCAATGATGACGAGCCACGAGAGCTTGCGTACATAGTGAATACATTTTATTTCCAAAGTTTCGACAATGAAATGTGTTTACTAGTTTTATGTACAAGTTATTTTTTTAGTTCAGCTTTGTTAATGTCATAAATTAGTATGCAACCGTCACCAAAACTACGTCAAACGCATCGCTGACGTCATCACCCTATGTTACGTCATTCGTACGTCACATATTCTTGTACCTGGATGTAGTAGAGTGTGTAACCGAGGTACATGAACGTCGCTTCGATCGCCAACTTGAAGATCGTTGTGACGTAATAAGCGATGTAGATCTTGTTGGTGACGTCAATCTGGTAAATAAATGCGCAGAAAAATTACTGGTGTTATATGGTATCTTTACAGTGGACCTTCTGCGACCATAACGCATTTACGCGTTGCTCCGCCCCTCAAGGACAAAAATGAAAGAAGACTAACAATCATAAATGGGTCACGTAAGATAAAAAGGTGTAGAACTATTGGACTAGTATTTGTGGAAACTAAATTAACCGCCCCGTTCCTAAACCGAATAACCTATCCGGCCCGATCGGTTAAATATCCGAAACCTGGTTCGACAATTTGCGACGCGTCACGGCTGTGACTTTGTAATCTTGCTTACCTCAGTTAGTTCTCCTCCGCTGAAAACTTGCTTCTTTCTTACTTTGCCGACAGTTTTCTTTTTTCGCGATATTTTCTTCAGCTCACGTTCCTTGCCGTCGATTTCCTGAGTTGAACTCTCAATATTATCGGTTTTTGAAAACCAGATGATTTTAAGCAAAAATAATTTTCAGAAGTTTTGAAGTTTCATTTTTGTCTTGGTTTTAAAGATACATTAATTTTCAGCTCAACGTTTTAACAACAAAATTTCGTTTTAAAAGCTCTGACTATTAAATTGTTTTTTTAAATTTTTACTTTTGGGATATTATCCAGGGAAATAATTGATAATAACTTACTATTAAACTGTTTTGGAGATTTCTACTTTTTTGATAATATCTAGGGACATAATTAATAACACTTTCAAATTGTTTTTAGATTATTACATTTTTGATAATATCCAGAAAAATAATTGATAACACTATAAAATTGTTTTTTTGATTTCTGCTTTTTTGATAATACTTCTCCAGTGAAATTGTTACAAGTGATTACTTACTACGACTTGATTCTTTTCCTGTCCGTTCAATCCCACTGCTTTTTCTAGATCGTGGATCTTTTCGATTTGCGCCGTGATGTAAAGAGAGTAGAAATGAAACATCAGAGTCGGGAATGTCACCGCTAAAAGCTGAAATAAAAATGCATTGGGTAAATCCGTGATTCGCAAACTGTGCGTAGTTTTACGACTCCAAAGGCGTCACGCAATAATTCCATCTCGTAGTTAAACTGCTTTTGTACCAATACATCTAAGCGTCTTTATTGAATTCCTAAGGCTGATTCACACCAGATGCGTTTAACGGTTTGCGTTACGGTTTTTTGATCTCGCGGCAAGCAGCGGGGCACTTACACCAGCCGGGACCAAAGTCTATCTATCAAACATAAAACACTTTGGCCGTGTCTGATGGATAAACTTTGGTCGCTGATGGTGTAAGTGCCCCGCTGCTTGCCGCGAGATCAAAAAACCATACCGCAAGCCGTTAAACGCATCTGGTGTGAATCGGCCTTTATCGCTGGTGCGTCAAAAGTCCACCAACTATTCCAAAGGCGTCGCATCGAAAAACATGCCTCATATGTCAAGGTTTTTTTGCTCAGAAAAAACACAACATATCAGGGCGTTAGTGGAATCAACAACCTTAAGCGCACAAAGTTGTTGAGTTGAGTTGAGTTTATTTCGCTTGGTGAAAGAAATCATAGCGACACAATTGGACTAAAACAATCACCAAGTCTGAAATGCGCAACGTTAGGACGTTATAAGGCGCGCAAAAATTAAAGCACAACTGGTGGATCAATATATAGAACGCGCTACAGTTACATCGTAGTAGGCGTTATTTGGCGGGGGAAAGCCAATTTTGGCGAAAAAAGGGAACAAAAGGAAACTTAGCCTTTCAAAACACTTGATCCAGCAAGAGCTACTGGTGCTGCTGTCGCGAGGCATTCCAGATAATGACAACAGCGTTTGTCTAAACGTAGAAAATGTTTTACACACAAGTACTTTTAAGTAGTTTCTATACGAAGATATAAGCCAGTACTTGTGTGCAAAACATTTTCTCCGTTTCGACAAACGCTGTTGTCATCATCTGAAATGGCTTCTTCCTACTGAGACTTTAAAACCGTGAATTGTNTTTAAGTAGTTTCTATACGAAGATATAAGCCAGTACTTGTGTGTAAAACATTTTCTATGTTTCGACAAACGCTGTTGTCATCATCTGAAATGGCTTGCATCTTCCTACTGAGACTTTAAAACCGTGAATTGTGTGGCTAAGTTAGACATTCTTATGTATACATGTTAGACAATTTTAGAGAAAACACACGGGGCTTCAATCACGTCGCGTCTGGTGATTTCCGCTTACGTAATACCACGTCATGTGCTGAGTCATAAATGCTTTGTGATGTCTGCAGTCAGATGACTTGGCTCTTTTTTGTGGTTGCCAAATCGCGACTTTTCCCGGTTGTTGGTTTCAACAAGCAAAAAGAAACGAACTTTGTTTTAAATAAGTTTGTACTTTGAACAGACCAACACTTGTTTTGGGGTTGGGAAAGTTTTGTTTCATCGGCAGTTACAAGGGTTTGATTCTACGGTCTGTCAAGATTTTTACGGTGTAGCTGATGCAGCGCTTTCAACCTTTATCCACCAATTGTGCCCTTAACCTTTTTACACCTCATACGTTCTAACTTTGCGCGGCTATTTCCGGCTTGGTGGTTAATTTAGTGGAAATGTGTCGCTATGATTTCTTTCACTAAACCAAAAAAACTCAAAGCAACCCAACGTATGGTCGTCTTTCATACTAAATATTCCGGTACAATTGACAGTGGAACCTAATTCCAATTGCTACAATTGTTACCTGGTAGCAACTCATGTCATAGGAATATAAAATAAGAAACTTTAAGAGTATCACAAAAAATGAAGTGATGATGATAAAATCTATTCACGTACAAGTTCTCTGGCAGCTATATATTTACTTTACATCATGCAGTTGGTTTCGGATTGTTTGGCAAAGAATGGTTTTTTTTTTAGATTAGTGTTTTTCAAACTTTTTTCTGAGCGACTCCTTTGTAAAAAAATGGTTGCACATTCGACGCACCAGCGATAAGAATTTAATAAGAATGCTCATTATCAAAGTTGAAATCAGTGACACAAAAAACAAAAATAATTATATTTAATTATTGTTGAATGCCTTAACGACATACTTAACGGCGGCAACGTACGCTTTAAAATCACGAAATGGAGTGACAAGCTTTGCTTTGAAATAAAAGCTTATGCAATACATTTCTCACACATAGGCTACTTAAAAAAAGTATAAATTTTATTTGGTCATTGTTGGTTTAAATTAAAAGTGTTGGTCATGGACAGTAAATTTCAATTATTAAGAGAATCAATTAACTACCAAAATCCACAAAACACTGAGATCGAATAAAGTTTTCACTTGGAGGCGTGTTTTCCCGCTGACAATCACGTGACCAAGATGTTCATTCGTGCGTGTTCAGATTAAAAGTCACAAACTTACTTGAAAAGCCCAGAATCTGAGATGAGACACCTTCGCAAACTGGTTGTAACAGATGCTGGTGCATTCCTCACTCTTCTTTCCACATTTGAAGGACGCCTGTTCATCTCCATACACTGTGCAAGAAAGTAGGTACCTTTTGAATTTACATTGTAGCTGCAGCGCGTTCAACCTCGATCCACTTGTGACCTTCACCTTTTTGGGCCTCCTAACGTTCTACTTTTGAGCAAACATCTCCAGCTTGGTGATTGACCTAGCGCTATTGTGTCGCTATATTTTTGTTTCAACGAGCGAAATAAACTCAACTTAACTCAACGTTTGTTAGGTAAAATTTCAATAAGGAAGTCAAGATGGCCCAGTGGTAACGCCACCCGTTCGTGTTCATAAGGTTGGTGGTTCGAATCCCGTCTCGGTGTATGGTTTCACTGAGTATGAAACTTAAACAAAGTACGACAAAAAACTTCTACGAAAAAGTATTAGTGCAACAAAATGTGTAGCAAGGTTCAACAAAATGTGTAGCAAGGCGTACCATATACAGCTTGAAATGAAGTAAATTAACCAACTGACAAGAACCTTTAAGTGTTTTAATGCGTCCCAAGCAATACCGTCAGTCGTCAACTGACAAAGGGTGAGATTTTACTCAAACTGCAAAACAAATATTGAATCCTTACCTGCTCCTCCCAGAGTGACAACCACAATTAGACGCAGCACAAAAACCAAGACGTACCACAGTTGACCGAAGAATGTACCGAATTTTGAAACCTGCAAGTGTTGTTGCAAACATCGTTATTAAAAAAAGTCCTAATTTACTCTGGCACCAGCTGTGAAAAAGTATTTTAACTGCTTAACGAGTCAAGAAGAGTCGTTTAAAATTTTCGAGTTAAAGTCGATTAAAGCTATATTAGTTGAGTAATTCTTAGCAGCCGTTACTCGACAAATATTATCAGGTACTCGATTTTCGGGAGTAATACCGCCACGTACTTGTTACGTAGAAAGTCAGGTACTCGTTACTCGGCGAGTAATATCGCCGGGTACTCATTTTGCGCAAATTTATGTTCGAAAGTACTTGATGGGTGAAAAACTGCGAATCATTAAAGATCTTTCACATTTATGTTTTATAATGTGTTTACCTGATCTGTGATCTTTTCAATTATACTCCACATTTTGCACTTGAGCGATTTTCAATCCCCTTGTTTTCGTTTTTACATCGCAGTTCAAACTCGCAGGAATCTTTTTTAGTTTCACTCGCCTTTACTAACAACTCTGCGAACGGAAACGAATTTTTTACTTGCCACGAGGTTCGAACGCGCAACCACAGTTTATCCCGCGACTGACGCTCCACCTACTGACCTACACAGCGTAAGTTGTGCTACGAGCTGAAACGTCGAAACAGATCATTGCTGCCTTTATCAGAACCACCCATATCTAAAAGCTGTTGCTGATATTCTGTGTGTTACGTGCAACTGTCCTGACTTAATTTATTCAGGGGTGGGTTTTTTGCTCTATATCCATCATGGTAGACCAGTTTCCATTCTCATTGTTATTATTTTGCTTTGAAATTTTGCAGTCGTATCTAAACAGGCCAAGGCCCTGACTAACGATGTCTCGCCTGCCGTGCCCACTTTACAGAAAACGTGCAGTGACCGATGTTACACAATTATTGTTTCACAACAGATTTCGTGACTCTGGGCAATAGAGAGGTCATATCAAACATGATAAACAGCTTGTTACTTAAATACGAAAACATTCATCAAATGACCCAGCCCATATATTGGTTCTAGCTGTGCAAGGTAATTGTCCTGCGATTTTCAACAAATTATGTGAAACGCAAAAAGTTAAAGCTTTGGCTTTTTCGAAGTTACCGCGATAAAGCAGTTTAAACAATTGTGTAACATTTAAGGAGGTTTTGGTTGTTTAACCTAGACTAGAATAAGGAATTGACGGTGCCGATTTAGACAAAATATTTATTTTTCGTAATCGTAGTAAACTAGACGTTNCCAATATATCATGCAAGAGGAAAAGTGTGCAAGGGAACTTGTCACTTTTCGGATTATTTTCTTCACTTACGCGAAGGTCAAAGACAGCCATATGTTGCACGAGTGACAGCACAGGAAATGGCTTTAGAATACTTGGATTCGCTGCGAAACCGGACAATTAAAGATGGCTTGTAGGTTTTGTTTTATTTAATTAAGTTAAATTTGTGGTCTTAAAAATCTTCTGGTGGTGATGCATTAAACAGCCTCCCCCCTATAGTGGTCTAAACTTTGTCAGTAATATTTAAAACACTTGGTGTTCAAATCAGGAAGGCTTTTTTAGTCAACTTTCAATAGTGCCAACTAGAAGCATCATTATTTATTGCAACCATTGACTGTGTGGTGTACACCAAGCGTACCTGTACTACTGAACAAGGCTGCAGCAGTTAAAATGCACATTTTGTATTAGTCATATCAGGTTTAACTGGTAAATCTCAAAAATAAAACGACTTTGCTGCTGATATGAGTTTTTTTATTTTCATCTTGTAATGCTGGAGCAATGCAGCAATTCTAGACACAGGGTTAGCTTAGTTTTGGGTAATTGGTTTGTAGGCCAAAGGTCAACTTTTTCTTTTTTGCCCATAGAAACAAGCAAAAATAAGCATTGACTTTTGTGCACGAAAACAATGTGTGCCAGCATCATTTTCTGTCGCACCCAACCCAAATGTTACTTTCAGTTGATAACTTTGCTGAAAAGAAGAATGTTACCGACACATAAAAAGCTTCATGTAATATCAAACAGTTGTTTGATGCAGGAACTTTAAACATACTTGTGTAACTATTGAAAGCCTAAAGTGAGGTTTACTTTGTGTTTTTTATGTTGAATTACATTTGCACTAAAATTATTGAAATTCTGGGACAAGAAATTGTAATGCATTGCACAATTGCAACATGACATTTCATTGGTCACAAGTGGAACATATTTAATTATAAGTACACTAAGTTGTTAACCCTGTGGTTAAGACATTGTGCAAAGGGTAGTAGAAATAATAAAAATAAAGTTACAAATCGCAATGGGGCAAGCGCAATGAGAGTTGAAAATAGTTGTTACAAAAATTCAGGGATAAATACAACAAATTACTTTTTCTTTTGGTAGTGTTTCTTCTAGACTAATTAAAAAACCTAGATAAGTTGAAAAAAAACATGCACATAAATGACAATGAAAGACACAGTGTGTTGAAAACTATTACCAAATACAGATTTCCGTTGNGCCATAGTTTTTTCCAACATTTATCTTTTGAACCTAAAACAAAATAAGTGTTATGAAAATTGTTGCAATGTGTTTACAACTTCAGGTAAAAAAGTTTTTAATTTGAGTTGAGTTTCATAAAATCAGTTGGGCTTTGTAAATTGAGTTGGGTTCAATAAGCAGTGGTTCTCAAATATCACAGCATTCTGTGCGTCGTTTTAATTTTTCAGGTGGACGTTGCACATTTTCCATAATATTTGTTGTTTTTCGTATCAATGAACAACTTTGATAATAAAGGTCTTTATTAAATTCTTATCACTGGTCGATCGTCCACCAACTTTTTTAAAGCCATTGAACAATGATGTTTTTTAATTGGATCACATATCCAATATAGTTGTATATGTGTAGTGTGTTTCAAACTTGAAAACCAAATCATCTACTCTGATGGGTCCATGATTAATACCAGTACTAATGTTAAATGATTAATGTTTAGAAAACAATATTCTTACATTGTATTGATTGGGTGCCGGTGCTCTCACAGGCCCAACCATTGTATCTTGGGTAGTGAGAGCGATTGGCAAATGAAAGGAACTGGAATTCGCCCGGTTAAACTCCTTTCTTGTTGATAGAAGTGAAGGCAAGTTGTAGGAGCCTGCTCCAGGTGTTTTGCTATGCTGTGATTTGGCTGCTCGGTACGTCTAAAAAGTTAAATACTGGATGTCTTCTTTTATTTGGTGTTTAGAGTAGGGGTTTGCATTGAGTGGGTTGTTACGAAAATTCGAGGCATAAAAAAATAACGGGGCTACCATTGTTTAAATAAATGCCTACAATCCCTAAACTAGCATTTACTCTTTATTGAAAAATATTTTCCAAAGTTATGCTCACAAAACATTATGGTCAAAGCCATTAATACCATTTTTGTGAAGCTAAAAAGCATGTGCCCACCCCTAGGTACAGTAGGTTATCTTCAAATTCGCACAACACAAGGACTTTTACAAAACAAAAATATGCAACATTACTTTTGAGGCAAAACTTCCAGTGCCCTTCTTCGAAAACGATGTTGACATTTTTTCAATCTCTCCATGGGGACACTGGTAGTTGCCAGGGCCTGGTATGTCATTCTACACACACAAAAAACTTGTGTTGTGTTGGCAAGGAGAAATTTTTTTAGTTAACTTTTGCACACACCACATAATAATCTTCACTAAAGCGCTTTGCTTTTGTGCAGAACCCCTTTTTGTCAGCATTGTTAGTGACAATGGTTTGATATTTGCTGGGAATGGATGCAGATGCAGCTGTTATTCCATGACCTAAAATGGAAAAAGACAAAGCTATTAAGATAAAAAATTGTTTGTTACTGAATTTTGAGATTGAAAGAGCCAGACTGGGTTATGCTGATGACGAGTCTGTTGCTATGCTGCAATGCCTAATATAGTTTATATGTTTTTACAGGTTGTTGACATTAATTGTGTTCAACATATTGCAGTTTTCCTGGGAAAATAATTTCAAATGACATTTTTCTTTGGAAATCAAGACAGGTTAAAAAAAACATTTCTGATTTTTAAGCAATTGTACTAACTATTAATTATGCAGCGTTTTTATTTAAATGAACGAAATATAAACAGTCATTGTGGAAAAAATATGCAATTAACCAAACTATCAAAAAGATTACCATGATTGTGGAAAAATCTTTTATTTACCTTTGTACAATTTTCCGGTCACACGTGAATGTATACGTTGTACAGACTCAATGGGTTGAATGCTGTCCAAAGCCATAATTGTCCAACTCCTATCAATTTACAACATTTTAAACTAGCAGTGACGAAACTGACCAACACATAGAGTTTTTTTTAAAGTTTCCCATTCGTTTTTCAAATATTTGTTTACGATANATTTGCTGGGAATGGATGCAGATGCAGCTGTTATTCCATGACCTAAAATGGAAAAAGACAAAGCTAATAAGACAAAAAATGTTTGTTATTGAATTTTGAGATTGAAAGAGCCAGACTGGGTTATGCTGATGATAAGTCTGTTGCTATGCTGCAATGCCTAATATAGTTTATATGTTTTTACAGGTTGTTGACATTAATTGTGTTTAACATATTGCAGTTTCCCTGGGAAAATAATTCCAACTGACATTTTTCTTTGGAAATCAAGACAAGTCAAAAAAAAACACTTCTGGTTTTTAAGCAATTGTACTAACTATTAATTATGCAGTGTTTTTATTTAAATGAACGAAATATAAACAGTCATGGTGGAAAAAATATGCAATTAACCAAACTATTAAAAAGATTACCATGATTGTGGAAAAAATCTTTTCTTTACCTTTGTACAATTTTCCGGTCACACGTGAATGTATACGTTGTACAGACTCAATGGGTTGAATGCTGTCCAAAGCCATTATTGTCCAACTCCTATCAATTTACAACATTTCAAACTAGCAGTGACAAAACTGACCAACAAATAGAGTTTTTTTAAAGTTTCCCATTCGTTTTGAAAATATTTGTTTACGATAAGGGTTGATAAGTTAAAAATGCCAACTTAGACAAAGTGAAACGTCGGTTTCTATTTTGATTGCAAAGCACCGCTTCTATCAATGTATAAAATGTTTACACACTTATACGCAATAAAATTTAGAAAAAACATGTCACCATAGCAACAACAATAATGGTGGTTTCCCTTCCTAAGGTGTCATCCGAAATACACTCAGTTATAGATATCATACTATATTCGACTGACGCAGAGAATACAGTTTGTTTCAAAATTTTACACCAAACATTTTGTCATAAATTTGTCTCAAAATTTTACACCAAACATTTTGGTACAAATGGCGTACATTTGTTTACTTATTTAGATCATTAACTTTTTGTAACTTGTTTTTTGTCTCCTTCCTTCCATGAAAACAAATATAAGAAACAAACTTTTAACACATAACTGTTTGCCCCTGTATTCCATTTTTTATTATGTTTCAGTCACAATGTGCTTTCATTAGATCGCGAATCTGAATAAAAATTATGGTCCTAAAATGTTGAACGCCGGTATATTACGTCATAATATCAAACATTTCCGACAGGAAATAATACGATTTCTATCGATGTTCTAGGAGGGAGTGGAATGGAAGTGAATGTAAAACTTGCAACATCGTTTTTGAAGTTTTTCGTCAATACCTTGACTTCTATCATGCTAATAATTTATTTTCCACTTTGTCGAGACTCGTAGGTTAGTGTAACAACTCTAATCCCGTTTTGTGCTATATTAGACTTGGTACACCTAATTTTTTCGAAACCTGTTTTTTTGCCCACTTTGGTAATTTAGTGACATTCACTGAAGTAATATTTTCAGCTGCGTATTAGAAAATGTAATACTGGTAAATGAATCTATAGAGGAGCAGTATACAACAGTTGACATTTGTATGTTTGCATAAAATAATTTTGCTTTGCACAGCAAATCTAAAATCTTACTGGACTGTATTCTTGATTGAGATATCTGTAGGAAACAGTAAAAATCTCAAGGTTATATCACGCTGTATTTCGGGGATGACAAAATATTTGCAAACAATTCTTTTAGTTTGTACACATAAGCCTTACTACATGTCAGTGTATGTTTCGGAAATGTTTAATCAAAATTTAAGTTTTAGGTGAAGATTAGTGGGCTCTTTTACAGTGGTGCCAAATAACGGTTCTGTGGTTACAAGTTACATTTTTTAGATCAGACAGAAGCATTTAGGTATGTGAAAACTTGGATTGTCATTCAAACCACCCAAAAAGCAGTGCTGGTAGTAAAAATGTAAAACTTTTTAAATACCACTATGATGTCAAAGTAGAATACTGAGTCACCTGTCCAGATTTAAATCTAAATCAACCAGTTTTATTTTGGTAATAGAGATACATTAGCATGAATACAACATAATTTGTTTTCCTATTTATAGCTAGTTTATACCTAGAAGCGTTCATTTTGTTTCAGTTTTGTGATCGTGACTGCAACTGGGTGTAAAATAGAATTTCACAACTAAACCGATTTAAAGCAGGATGTTTGACTTGCATCATTTCAAATTTTTTTGCTTTTTTTAGTCTTTTAGATATCATTCAATAGTGTTTATTGTTAAAAAATGTTTTAACATTGCTCCTCCTGTTGAATCGGCTCATGTGATGTTTGTTTGTTTTTCGTTTATCTCCATTTTTATGCATCATACGTAAAATGATTCTGCTGTTGCGCTGGAGAAATACTTCTTTTTCGGTTGGCAGTTAATTGCTGGTAGCAATGGGGCTTATGGGATGGGATTAAACTGAGAAATGATTAAAACCCACAAAATTGATTTGAACCCATAAGCACGTTGCACTAATCACTGGGATTAGTTTCTGCATTTGGCTTATTAATTGCTTCAGTTAAATCAAACAAGGAAAGAATAATGTTCTGAATGTAACCCCAGTTTTAAATATAAAATCATGCTCCATCTAAGGTAGCTGTAAGCTGTTGTCATAGAATCTGTCTCTCCAACAGTAGGCATCTGTATATAGACGATCATTGAGTAAGCTCGATTAAAAAAATATTAGCAAAGTTGTGCTCCGAACACAAAGTCAGCCAATAATCGTTTTTTAAAAAGAGATTTTTATTTAAAAAGAAAAAAAGAGCTCCATGTGGTGAAGTTTATGTATCAATGCCAACCACATTGCTTTTTTGTGTTTCAGATTGTAAGTACAAACATATTGTGTGCTTGTATATAGATTAGACATTGGGATTGGTGGATCAACACATTCAACATGAATGTAAGTAGGATTCGCCAATATATCTTCATGTAAACATTTTTTGCTAGCCCCACTGTAATAATATATCTATGATTGCTTGCACTAGCACAGTGATAGGAATAAACCAAAAAGCACAGTTCTCAGATGAAAGGGATAAAATGAAAGAAGCTATTTCCTTTTTTTTGGGGGGGTGCTTGTTTGTTGGATGTGCTATTGGGTTGTCAGCTCTATCTTATTATCATTAGACTGCTTTTTGTGTGATTTTTTTTACTAATTACTTGACATCTTGGCATCAGTCAGCCTTTTCTCGATTAACGAAATTTGATTTGAGTAGACATGTGATAAAAAAAGATTCATTTGCATTGGGTCTCTTATCAGTGATTTTCACCTTTTTTGCGACATAAGTACTCCCTGTTGAGCCACAGTTAAGCCAATTGAGCCTGTTAGACTTGGTACAACCTGGAACAGCCTACNGTGATAGGAATAAACCAAAAAGCACAGTTCTCAGATGAAAGGGATAAAATGAAAGAAGCTATTTCCTTTTTGGGGGGGGGGTGCTTGTTTGTTGGGAGTGCTATTGGGTTGTCAGCTCTATCTTATTATCATTAGACTGCTTTTTGTGTGATTTTTTTTACTAATTACTTGACATCTTGGCATCAGTCAGCCTTTTCTCGATTAACGAAATTTGATTTGAGTAGACATGTGATAAAAAAAGATTCATTTGCATTGGGTCTCTTATCAGTGGTTTTCACCTTTTTTGCGACATAAGTACTCCCTGTTAAGCTACAGTTTAGCCAATTGAGCCTGTTAGACTTGGTACGACCTGGAACAGCCTACCAAAACCGTCCAACTGCGGTTGGTCATTTGCAAGTTAAAAAATACTCTTTTTGGATTTAAGCAGACAAACTTGTATAACTTTTTTATCTACAAACATGCTTAAAGTTTAAGAAAACAAACATTTAAAATAGAAGTCCACAGTCTCCACAAAATAACAGCAATGTTGTTGTTTTAGCCAAATGTTTTACGTCAAGGTAATTTGGCTTGGTTTAAGGTTTTATGTGTAAAGAACAAATTATTCAACAAACATGCAGTTCCCTCCAAAACATCCACTAGAAGAGTTTAGGAAACTATTTTTAGTTTTTCATTAAATATTTAGCTGGTCTTAAACCTGTTGAGATCAGTATGGTGCATCACTGTTGTAAGTGATTGTCTAATGACGGTCACTAGAAGGTTTATATGCTGATATGCTTACAGAGATGATGTTTTCATAGGCCACTTCCTGTGAATCACAATGTGTGGGAAGAATTCTATTGCAGTCAGGCCTTGTTCTTACTTGCTTCGAAAGCTTGTCAATAAGAATGTAAATTTAGTGACAACAGCATTTTTTTTCTTTTATGCAACTCACAAAAACAAGATATTAGTATCTGTGGCACAACTAGCGGGAGTTAAAGGGGGTAGGTAACAACCTTTCGAGTAGGCTTGGCCCTATTTTCACTTGTATTCCTTTCTATTTGTCTACACCAGGAGTGCACAACCTTTTTGCCATTGGCAGCCACATCAGAGACTTTATTTTACTCACAACCGCCACGCAGGCACCAAGTTACAAAAAATGCAAGGTGGCAGATGTTTGTCACCACATACCCTATTGTGACGTCACAAACGTGTATAACAAAGTGTCGCAGTATTTCAACATACATGTCAGAACTTTCTGTAATGGGATGTTAGCAGATTATTTCGTTTACTACAATTATGACTTTACTTTGCTCACTTTCTCTTGTTTTTTATCCAGCCAAAAAGTTTTCATCAACGCACAGCTGCCATTACATGTAGTTGACTATACATGCTCGGCCGCATTCTAAAGTGCGGCTTGTGCACACCTGGTCTGGGTCTACGGTAACACTATCGTTAACATTTACAGCTTTTAAAATCGCTGATGAAATTCTTTTTTGCGATCATGTACAAACCTATATTTAAATTCCAGTGACGCATAAGTCAAAAGTATTTTCACCATAACCAGTTCTGGCCTTTTGTGGATTCTGTAATTTCCAAACTATTCAAGCGATTTAATTCACACTTCCAAAAGTGGGTAAAATATCTCATGGTATTGCTTAAACATTAGAAGGCTTGTTGCATCAGTACGCGCATCATGGTTCGTNAGATTACTAACTAGGAATCATCTAGCATAAAAATGAATTAAGTGACTCCAAGGGTTTAATTGCTTTATAGTTTGTGACTGTTTGCTGAAGTTATGTCTAGCTGTCTGTAAGAAAAATAAACAAAACATGATACCACTGTTTTCGAAGTGTGACTTGATGTGCTTTTGCTGTGTTAACCTTCTTAAACATTAGCACTGCATCAAGTTGTTAAGCAATTTACAATGCGATGCTTAATGTATTAAGATCTCCATGGAGTAACCAGTACGACCCTCCGATGAGCGATGGAGCAAAGCCGTCGGATAAACTTCGAGATTTGGAAGTGGATTGTAACACGGCTTTCGACTCATACAGAGAAATGTAAGATATACATCAGAGGGCGGCCCATTTGTCAACACACAAGTTCCACGAAATTATTTTTTTATGATACACAATCGACTGGTCGGCAATAAAATCGCACTTACAACAAGAATTAGGCGACCTGCAAAAAATAATTTTACTGTTGTGGTTGTTTTGTTTTGAGTTGAATCTTAAAAGGCAGCAAAGCCTGTAGTTAACCAACTGTCAACACAAAATTTGACCTAATCGACCAGTTGACACTGGTCACACCTAAAACACATGTTGAAAGTGATTTCGACATCAGTTGTGAACATGTTTGTAAACCCTATTTTTGTTTTGTTTACAAGGGGATTTTGATTTTCATTGGAACTTTAGGGTGCCACAAACTAATGGGGAACTTTACTGTGTATTGAAATAGCTTGCTTTTGTAGAGTGGAAAAACATGCACAAATGAGCCTACTAGTGGTTTTAAGGACATTGTAACGGACAATTTGCAATAAACACTGCATCTCTGCTTAGCACCCTATCCCAATAATTTATGTTTGTGGTTAGTGTCTCCTACTGGGCTATTTTTTGTCGAGAGCACATGTATTTGGAATAAAAGAAAGGTTGAGTCTGAAGGAATCGATTTGTTTTTATGGCTGGTAATTTTTGTAGTTAAACTTTTAAAATATTTATTACAGGTATTACGAAGGTGGAATTTCTTCTGTGTATTTGTGGGATCTTGATCATGGGTTTGCCGGAGCAATTCTGATCAAGAAAGCTGGAGATTCCTCAACAAAAATCAAGGGCTGCTGGGATTCGATTCACGTCATTGAAGTGCAGGTTTGTTAAACTAACCATCAACAACACATTTGTTGTTATTTCTGTGGTTTAGTCAGTTGTAAGTTTTTTAAACTTTGTGATTCTGCTTTATACTTAAAATGGAGACCAGGAATTACAAAACAGCAATGATTTATTGGAAAAAATGGTGTAAAACAGTATCATCACTTTTGTCAATCGAGGCCTGGTTTGCTATGATTTATATATGAATGTGCCATTATGGTTGGCTTGCATGAAAGCATTAGGGCAGATCCCTGTGTTAAACATGAACATGCATATCATCCACTGTTGGTTTGGCAACATTGCAATCTTAACCACTTTCTTGTGCAGGAGAAGTCTGGTGGTCGTAACGCACACTACAAACTAACGTCCACAGTTATGTTGTGGCTTCAAACCAACAAAGCTGCTTCAGGAACAATGAACCTCGGTGGCAGTTTGACCAGACAGGTACATCTGGTAGTTGATAAGGTTTAGAGACCATCGGTTCCCAACCATTTTAATGCATTTCTCCCTTTGCCTATTCTGGAACTTATCATTCCTTCCTTACTGGACAGGATTGATATAGAGTAATATAAAAAAGTTTAGAACTTCTGGTGTACCTAAAACAATACGACACACAGGGACGAATTTTATGAGAAATTTCCCCCTTGTTAGGAACTACAGGTTTAGGATTTTGACATTTTGCTATATTTGTGTTGCTTTAAATTTGTAATTGATGGAATGTAAATACACTTTTGCAAAAAAACTACACTGGAACTCGCTTTTTGGTAAAAATTTTGCACAAACATTTCCAAAACAATACAAAATCTGCTGTAAAATTTCCATTTTCTAGTGATGCTTTGTAATTTAACATTAGAGTAATGTTATTCCATTCAAAATGTGATTTGGTAATCTTATGAAAATAAACTTTTCAAAACTGGGATTGCAGTTACACAGTTTGTTGGCATTTCTATCTATGCAATTCGCCTTTCCTAATCATTTTGATTCAAGCCATGCTATCAGCATGTTTGTGTTTACTTACAGTGTGACTGTTAATAAATCTCCGCATATTGTGGGTAGTGTTTTCACTGTTTTTTGTTGTCTAGCACCCTTTTTAAACATTTCAATCAAGAAAAAGTCATTCTAATTTCTTTAAATTTTGACCCATAGTAGATGAGCATCTGAATTTGTTTACTAGTAACTTTTTACCCCAGTTTACCAAGTGATGGATGGACCATGGCCGCCAAAATGCAACATTTTAAAACTGCTGTGTATATTCATGCCCAACATCACAGGGGCTGGGTTTTTTTCAGCTGGTATTTGACCCCCCCAGTTCTTAGGGCCATTTTAAATTCTGTGCATTTGATAGTTTTTCGCTTAGTCTGTATTTGTTGTTTAAATACATACATTTTTATCATGTAAGATTCATGGCAGTGTTACACTAACATGTTCCGTTTTAAAAGCCATCTTGTTTTGAACGTTCAGGTTGAAAAGGATGCACCGTTAAACGAAGGCAGTTCACACATCTCGAACATCGGTCGGCTCGTTGAGGAAATGGAGAATAAAATGAGAAACACCCTAAATGAGATTTATTTTGGCAAAACAAGGGACATTATTTATGATCTGCGGTAAGACTTTTTTGTTGCTCGTGAAAATCCTTCTAATCCATTAGGTGTTTAGTGCAAAACTAATAAAAAACTTTAGCATTAATATCTTTAATGCACACACTCAAATAGAGAGGCCTTTCGCTGCACATGTACATTCTAGGGCCATATTTAAATGACCCACTTCCAGTTTTGACTCAGTATTATAGTTTTTAGACAATACTGACAATGATGTATGATGTACATTGTTTTCGGCCTTACTGTTGTTTCACTTCACCTTTCATTTCTGTTTACCTTCTTTCTTTTTCTCTCACTGCTACTTCTTTCTTACTCTCTCCTTTCCAGCTATCTTTACCCGGAGCTAGCGAGCAACCAACGTGAAATTCGTGAAAAGCTTTCAAGCATTGGCAAGCAAAGCAGCATGAATGCAGAAGTTTTTGAATCATAAACATAAAACCACATCAATATGTATGTTTCACTCTAAATAATACACAGTTGTCAATCAACCGATACCAGAACTCCGTATCTTCTTTTTTAAATCCAGTTTTACACAGTTTTTAGCAATGGACTATGGTTTTAGTGACTTAATAGAATCTTAAACTGAAAAAAATGTTTGAAACTTTAAGACAGCCTTTTGTGGAGCCCCCTTTAAACTGTTTAGTGCCCCAACGGGAATGCTGATAAAACATCAAAAGCCGCACAACCCCTGAACATTTTTTGTTTCTTTTCCTCAATGTATTTTGTGCCTTATATACATTTGTTAGTGGTACACCAAACATGTTTATAAGTAATTACCTGAATTTACTTGTAATGACTTTTATTCTGACATACGTCATATTGGATATTGTATGTAACAGGTGTTTCCTATTTTTTTATGCAACGCCTTTAAAAAGTTGGTTAGACAGTTGATATACCAGTGATAAGAATTTAACAAAGATGCTTGTTATAAAAGATGAATGTATTGATACAAAAACAAAAAGATATGTATCTAAATATTGTGCAACCCCTTGAGAAATAGAAAGATGAACCAGGATACTACAACGCACAGTTTGAGTACTAAAGATATTGAGGAAATAATATAAGGGAAACTATTAGCTCCGTGTCTACCTCAAGCCTGATCACATACTCATAAATTTGCATATACATGTGTCCTTACACACTTTATGACTTTTTTCAGATCCATGATACCCCTAACTGAGGTCGCCAAACAGCGAAGCGTTGCCAACGAATTGAGGGCAAAATTGGGAAACCCTGACAAATAAAAAATCTTGGAAAAAAGTTCCTTTCTTTCATTTCCAAAGTCACCTGCTTAGACCACTTAATGATGCCGCTGCTTCCAAATTGAAATCAACTTATTTAACTGTCGCGTACCCCCTCAGTCACTAATGCACTGTAGACTATTTTTTCACAGCAAGATACCCTTTATCAAGGCAGCACTAAGTATCAATAACTGGTGCATAGCCCGCCTTCTCGGCCCCTCGATATCACCTTGTACCTTTTATATTGTCATATTCATTAATTGTTGAGAGAAAGATAAGCTGAATCTACTCATACAATCATACAAATGTAGTGATTTGAGTAGAATGCTTAAAAATTTGATCTGTCATTTTTTAATTAATGTTTAGGTTGAATTCAGTCAAGATGATTATGAGGCTTTGTCCGACACTTGCAACATTACCTCGTAATTGTTTCAGCTTTGACATAATTAACTTTTTGTATTTTCTACAGGTCTGAAAATAAGTAAACCAAAAACATTGGAAAACATGTAGTTTTGAAATTTTTTTCAATAAAATTATCAATGAAACAAAGTTATTTCACTGGCTCGCTCAAAACCTCTTGATGTTTTGAAGGAATTCCAGCTTATGAATCCCTAACCTGTGTTGTTCAAGATGCACTTTACCAATGCTTTGACTGATATATGTATTCTTTGTGTGCGATTTTGGAGGTGGACTTTTGCGATGAAAGCAATTAACCAATTTATGTTTCTCCAGCTGGTGTCGAATGTCAAAAGTGTGACGCGATATATCCTTCTGTTTCGCCTGTACTATGTAATTGGGAGTCGTATGCCACACGCAAGCTCCAAAATCGACAATAAAATTGTTTTGTAACCAGATGCAAAATCAACTCTGTTTTTGCTGACACTTCAAGACATGTTTTACAGCTACTCTGTGATATATCATAATTGTTTGTTTTAGTTTAATCTTTGGTAACCAAAGAAAAACGGAATGGCATTTGCTTGTCATGTATAGTGTCTCACCAAGCTGCCTGCAAGATTAGTGATTTTCTGTCTGCCTTACCCTCAATGCGTTTTGCTCATAATGAGTCCACAGTTAAGCTACCTACCTCATTGCAGTTTCAATGCATCATTACAGATGACGACTACAATTTGGGTTAAACTGGGTTGAAGTCATGCCGCTAAGGTTTCTTGCTTGGGGAAACACAAGCGACTGAGACAGGATTAGAACCCACAACCACACGTGTGCAAGGCTATCGTGCATCCAGTAGGCCATCTTGGTGGCTAAATAATTCAAGGGTTATGCAATGCATTGTTTTAATGATTTTAAAGAGATCGAGCTGGATTAAAACCAGAACAATCGACTTTGAACCGTCACGGAAGCAGATTTTTCCAGTTTTGAGTCTACAATTGTTGGAAGTTGAGTAAGTTCATAAGGTTAGTGGTTCCAACCAGACATTGTATTCAACACAGTGAAATGTTGTTTTGTACAAAATACCAGCACCAATGCAAACAAGGTGGAAGTTACATTGCACAGTTTCCTAAACTTCTGAGAGGAGTAAAACCCCATAAATTTAAGACACAACAACCAGACCCAATAATAAACACAGTCACAACATGTCCATTTTTGCCCAAGTACTTTCAACAGTTGAAGAACCACTGCTATTTTGGCATGTTTTTCCACTCACTCTATTCACAGTGAAAGGTTAAATACAGTAATATTTCGTCATGATACGGATAGCAAAACATTACACATAAACACAAAAAACGAAATCCCATAGGACCAGCATTAGGCCAATGAAACCAATGATCCAGCAAGTTATGCAAATAGCAGAAGCTCTAATAGTTGACATCAAACATACTTGATACCATATTAAACATCATGTGAAATAGTATCCATTCTCTTTGTGATTTCAAAGATATGCGATTACACAGTTTATAATTTTCTAATTTCAGAGAGAAATTATTTTATTATATTCATCACTTTTTGAAGACATATTTTTTTACGTTCCCCTCTGGAAAACAATCAGTAAACAATTGCATTTTTGAAAATATTCATATTATATTTTTAAAAGAGCAGATTGATTGGACTTAAAACTCCGTATTTTTCTGACATAATACAATAAAAACAAAAAAAATTTCCTAACCCCATAACACCAGGTTTTGAATGACACCATTTCGTGAAAAAACACAAAAATGGCTTCATTTGGATAATAAAACTTTTTTGATCAGACAAAAGGGACTCGATCTCCATTCTGTGTTGAAATTTCATTCTGCAGAACTTCAAATTTGTCCTTGAACCAGGTTTGGGCTTGCTGTAAAAAAGGTGTAAACATGTAAATCACAAAAACTGCTTTGGATAAGATAAATAAAAATGCATTAATGTTTAATTTCCCTTTATCCACACAAAAAATTAGTTGCTTGTCACTGGAGTTTCAGCAAAAAGTAAGCACTAATTCACCTGCAGATTTTGTTGAACATGAATTGATTCAATTTGCACTTTTCGCAGTTTCTCGTCTGCACTCTGTTTCTCTGATATCGCATGTTTCAAGGCGCCATCTAGTGACTAAAGAGAACAAAACCTTGAACACTGTGTTAAGTCTTTGCAGCTTAAACTTGTGTTAAATATAAGCTGCGTTTGTCAGAAAAAAAGCAGGTAACTTTTTCTAAAATAATTTTGGGTTTCCAAAGCACGGCCTGCATGTCAATTGCGGTCGCAGAAAGATTTTATGTGGCCCACGACTGTGGTTTAAAACTGTTTGGCACAAGTACTGCCAAACTTTAGATTAGGCTTTTTCGGTTCAAGCGAATTGCAACGTTAATTTTATTGGAACCTTATTTATCAGCAAGAAGAGAGTACAAATTAGTAATGCAACACAAATCCAATAAAGCTGATAAGATCGTTGTGAAGCTGTCTATTTGCGCACATTCATAGTTAACAACTTCAGAAAAAATAATGCTGGCCTGTGGGCGTCTTTACCCGATTAAATTGGCCCTCATTACAAAATGTTTTGACACCCCTACTGTAGGCAATGCTCATAAGACCTGCATATTTTGGAAAACTTGCCTTAATTTTTGCAATTAGGAGTTCCTTTTCTGCCCTTTCTTTGTTGACTTGCTCCTCTAATTTCACTGAAGTTTCCCGAGCAATCATTTGCGCATGACTCAGCGCGGCGATGTCATCTTTTAGTGATGATACCTGCAGTTGAAAGTAGAATAATGCCAAAGACAAAACACGAACTCGATTTTGTGGGAGTATTCAGTTTTCATACACAGCAGTTGGTTCATAATTCACAGTTTCAAATAATCTCAAATAGAAGATACGACCAGTACTTCTGATGATGACAAGAGCATTTGTTAAAACAATGAAAACGTTTTACATGCATGTACTAATGTATCTCCTTATCGAAAGTAGTTTTTGTTGGCCAAATATGCCCTTTTAAGCCCCCAACTTTTTAAATATAGGTGTGCATTAGGTTTTGCACCATTTATTACCACAGAAAGTGCATAACTTTTGGGTTGAACTAAAACATTCATTTACCAAAAGACGGGCACAGAAAACCTGAGTAACTTGCTTTTAAACTGTGCTGCAAAATTGTAGATAATATAATATCAAAACTCGGAAGACTTACATAAACACTTGATAAGATACATAAAAGTTGAAAACTGTTTAAAATTATTGTGATTTTACCCAAGTTAATGTATTTTTACCTCAGAGTTGAAAGTTGCGATTACAGTTGCTTGCTCTTCATTTTTCTTGATGTAGCTTAGTTTGGTTTTCTCCAGACTTTCAAGTTCACTGTCAATTTCCTAAAACAAAAGACACACGAGTTTTGGACAAAATCACCACCTTTCCAACTGGGTTTTGTGGACCTCTGACAGAAATAGACCGCAAACACAGATGTTTTTTAACATCCAAAAGCTTAAAATTTTAACTTTTCAATTGTGGGTCATGACCCCGTGTTGGTGGTTTGTTTAAATACTAAGACGTCACTGCAAATTTGGTTATGAAAAGCTTCTGTGGTGTCCCCCTTTCCCTTGATACCCCAGGCATGTGCTTTTTTGCATAATGGATGATCCATACATAAAGGGTAAAAAAACGCTACTTTATTTCATTACTAATTTGTAGCAATTAGCAGACATTGTCGACATCCAGCCTAGATTTCCAACCTTTAGTTTATTTTCGGTTGCACTGCTGGTTTTTTTCTCTGTTTGTTGACGTTCGATAGCGTTTTTCTGCTGTTTTACTTTCTCCTTTAGCTTAGCGATAACTCGCTCGTGGCTGGAAATTTTTGACCGAAGTTCCGAGTTGCCCCGAGTTAACTGGCTGTTGCGAGACTGGGTCGCTTCGTTCACTTTCTTAACCTGGAACATTGGAAAATATATTCTAAGTGAAGCGAACTGTACTTCAGTGAGCAAAGATTTTTTGCCGGTGTTTTCAATCAACAATTAGTGTAAAGTAACAAATAATATTATTTTTTATCAGATATGTATAAACTTTTCAATTATGGATATCGTCAAAGAAGGGGGATAGTAATAATATACCAAAACTTATGGTTCTAATGTAAACCAATTTCAGTATATTTGTTGATGCTTTGGAGAGGTACTATTGCATTTAACTAGCGTATTACTGTATACGATTTAAATATCTACTCAAAATTTAATTAAGTTTAGCAGATTTTTTTGGAGAGACAAGCCTGCGTTTAAGGGTAATTTCTGTGTGGTTTTTCCCAAACAATACAAACAAATACCTCGGCAATTTGGTGGTGCATTTGTCTTTTGATCGCCGACCTCTCTCTCGCAAACTGTTTCTTCATCTGTTGCATCCGGTCAGTCTGGTTCCTTGCTGTCAACGCAACCTCGTCTTGCTGCGCTTCCTGTTGCCGTGACAACATATCGGCCTTCTCCCGCTGAATTTCCAAATCGGTCTGACAAGTGCACAAGAAATTTGTTATGCCGCAAATATCAGCAAGTGTTAGAGAACGTGCTGAACGCAAAACCACATTGTTTTATTACCACCACACTAAGTTTGTTTTTCAGCTGCATTGATAAGTTTATTTAATTTTTTTTTTTAAATCAGTAACACAATTTTGTCAAACGCATTGTTCTACAAATTGAAGTTTATTAACAAGCCACAAAAAAAGTCAAGATCAAAAACACTAATGATCAAACACCAAAAAACCAATGACTATGGAATAAAAAGTGGACAGTGGTTATGCGGACAACAGGCATTTTTTTGCTTGCTTAGAATAAAATAAAACACACCTAAATGCCTTTAATTTACTTTCTATTTTTTGCTAATCGAAAAAAAAAGTTGTTACCCGATATTTATCCAAATCCTCCTTTAACTGTGCATTAGTGTGTAGTACATCGTCTAATGAGCCAGCCAAGCGAACATTTTCACGTCTAGCTTGCTCCAGAGCTTCCAGAGCTGGTGATATTCTCGCTTGTTCATCTGCGTCTCGCTCATGCAACTGACCTTCCAAACGCGAAACCGCTGTTTGAAGGTCATTCATCTGGTGGTGGCACTTCTCTCTGCAAAAGTCACGACTGGATAACAATTAAAATTAAACGTTTTTCACATTTGGGGCTTGTTGGTTAACCGATGGGTCAATTGACGTTAAAAAATACAGTGACAACTTCAGAAACCCATCTATACAAAGATTTTTGGGAATCATTAGACATAAAAAAGAGAGGGTTAAGAAGAATATGTTTGACAGATCTGAGGCTAAATTGTCCAACATAGAAGACGCACATTTTTATTGTCCTGTTTTTTTCAATGCACAACGACTTAAACAGGGCTTTAATTTTAAATTGAATTTTGGGAATTTATAGGTAACGGAAATTTCTTAAAAGGTTAAGAACCACTGGTTCAAATGCAAGTTTTTCATGATCCTTAGGAAATTGGCACACAAACGTTTCAGCCTGTCTTCTTAGTCATGGGTATAACCAAAGATTAATATGATGTAACAATAAGTGCAAAAAAGCTGGCAATCGACTTGAATCCTAATTCCAGCTGAGCGGAAACCTTAAGTAAAGCTCGACAAAAAGCTCTCAAAAGAATGTTTATCATATCGGGCAAGCAGATGGTTTTAAACTTTAAACTCTACATTATTATAGGGCTAAACTGATGCCTAAATAATCAGGTAGTTTATATTAAACATTCTGTTTCAAATATGACCAAAAATGGTGTAGAGCTTTTGTATCACCTTTCGTCGAGAAGGGCTGAGACCTGAGCGTCTTTTCTTCCCAGCAGGGATTGCACTTCATTCAACTTTTCCTGGGCATGCGACAGACGACTCGCTATTTCGTTTACTGTCGATGACAACCGCTCGTTATCAGCCCGGCAACTGTTAAAATCGCGTTGCAATTGCGATGAACGAATTCTTTCCTGCTCCTACAAAAAGAAATGATACATTAACAAAAAAGGATTAAAATTTAGGCACACAATTCACTGTTTCAAATAATCTCAGAATAATACGCAAGGCAGCACTTGTGTGTAAAACATTTTCTACTTTCAACAAACAAGATGACAACAGCATTCGTTGTGTTTGCATTGAATAATTTAATTTAAACAAAACTTGCAGTTTGAGATCAGTTTTGTTCATGATATGAATAACAGTACACAAGGCTTGCTATGGCCGACTCTGATTCAGTATAACATCAGGGTTGCAGAGTCGGAGATATAAAGCCTGACTTCAACTCCTAGTATTACTAGGATTTTAACTCTGACACCGAGTATTACTTGGATTCCAACTCTGACTCTTAGTATTCTTAGAAGTCCAAGCACTTAAAGTCATCAGTTAGAGGCTAAAAGAAGTAAATTTTTGACAAAATAGAAAAAACTCGATAAAAAAATTACCTAAAAGCAAAGCCAACACCTGCCAAAATTTTCTGTCAAAAAAAGCAACATTGCTTAATTATGAAAAATCGGCTATAAAGGATTAGTTGGACATTAGGATTTGAAAGCGGATAAAAAATTCCGGCTCTGAGTCTAACTCCTTTCAAAACCTCCGACTCCCTAAGGTTTAGTAACCCTGTATGACACTTCTTGCAGGCCTGACCTCCTGTGATTACATATATGAGTGTTCCGTTATCATTGGCCTGTACAAAAACTTTAAGACAGATCCCAGCATCATTTATAATTGTTTACCATATATTGGAGTTATCTTACTTTTACGGCATCAACTTGGGCTAGAGCGGCTTCTTTTTCCTTGACTGCCTCATCTCTCGCAGCAATGGCAAGATTGAAATCGGCTTCTTTTCGTGACATCCCACTTTGGAGCTGCAAAGTAATTGGAATGAATTAAAGCAGTATTCCTAAACCGAGAGTCCTCAGACTTCTACGAAAGGTTGTTGCCAGTCAACGACCACCTCAAGACACACAAAAATATTTTAACTTCACACCAAAATCCATGTAACTTTCTGTACTTTTTTCCCCGTTTTGCTGCAGTTTTGTTACAAAACACTACCTTTCTGTAGTGATAAATTGTTTGCGATCTTACTGTAAAATTTACTGTTTCATTACTTTGAATTATCATTCTGTCTTCGAATAGTTATGCTTAGTCCAAGGTCCGAAAAGGTTGAAAAGGTTTGGCACTCTAAAGGCAACTTATGTTAATTGAGTCTCCACCACATAATGTCGGTTGTGATATTGTAGCTACAGCGTGTTCAAACTTGATCCACCAATTATGCCCTTTGCTTATTTGCATTTCATAACGTTTTAACATCAACTTTTTTCGGCCCAAATTTCCTGAACATCGCATATTTACGAGCAAAGGTTTTAGACAAGTGCGAATTATGACTTAAAAATTTTAAGGACCGAGTTATTTATTCAAATTTAAGTCTTTGAAAAGTCGAAGGTTGAAAGTTTAGTTTGAAAGAATACCAATCATTGACATGTCATAGTGTGTGACATCACAATAACCTGAGCGCTGAGTACTTGTATAAAGATACACAGTGCCCAACCAAACGTCTCAAAAAATTAACACAATATACCTGCTTAATATGAGCATTGGTTCTTCCTGAGTCCACACGACTTGATGCAAGCTCGCTCGACATTTGCGAATACTTTTGTTCCAAAGCACGGTTGGTTGCCCGTAGCTGCACGACTTGTGACTGTACTGAGGCTAAAGAGCGCAGTTCCTCCTCCAGTTGTTCCACCCGCGTCTGAATTTTAAAATGATCTTTTAGTCTGCATATTTTTAATATGGATCAGACCTGGGTGTTACCGTTTTGGCCCTTCGGTAAACACTAATCAGCACATTTAATCTAATTTGGATTTACAAAATAAACATATTTGATGAAATAAATGACATTGTTGTAAAACAATCTCACTTTTTTATTGCTCAGATATAACATATAATCTTACCAGCTTGTCAAACCACTATTGGCTGACCAACCTGTTTGTGAATGCATCTTTTTTGCCCACCACAAAAAAAACTTTTCGTTTGTTTAATCAAACGCATCAAGGCACCTGTAATTTTCCATTCTCATATGAAAGTTGACTTTTTGCCGAATTGGCAGCTGCCGCAAGATCCTGTGCACGGCTGTATGCTGCCTCCTGGTGTTCAACTGATGAGATTCGATCCATTAGGCGATGATTCTCGTTTTCAAGTTGTTGTTTTTCTTTCAAAGTGACATCCTGTTCCAACTGAAAAAGGATTTAAAAAATCTTTTAAGACTTTTTTTACCCCTAAATCTGTTTCCAAATCAATGAAATTTTGTCGTGTAGTTTGAGTTAAATAAAGCATATGTTCTTGTGTTTTCTGAACAAAAACCACCAACCATGAATTTGCACATTTTAATTCCCATTAAGGATTGGAAAGGTTTTTTATCTTCGACTTTTGGTAATCAATCCAAAATTATTGCCCCCAATGCGCCTTGCATAAAGCACCTTACCAACACAATCAAAATTTTTGATTTACAAAATGTGTTCTTACCAGCAGACCTAATCCCACAACCATGTCTTTGTCGTATCAAAGCCGATCAAACCAAACCACAACAGCTAATGTGAATTGTAGTAAAGTACATAGGCACCAATTCACAGGGTGATGGCCACCCCATTGGAAACTTTGTGGGTGGCAGCAATTATAAACAGTCTTTGCTGCCACTCCATAAATTTCTTAAATTTGTTATAATATTCTTGCTTTGAAAATGTATGGTGCTTGCATCGTCACAAGGACTTCCCAAAGATTTGTTCTTACCAAACAGTGACACAAATTTCTATTTGTTTATTAAACAACGCATGAAGTTCCATTTGGTGCGTCTCTTGGGCTATATGTACAATAATATAAGCAAGGAGTACATTGCGTAATTTGATCACATGTCGAACCGTTTGAATTTGATCATTTCACCACTCAACACAAAAAAGAATTTGCTAAAAAATCGATAGCAATGGTTGAGTGTGCCATAACAAAATCATTACCTTTGCTTCTTCGAGTTGTTGTTGCAAATATTCTTTTTCGCGGTTTATGTCGCTTGCTGCTTTGTTTAAATCCTTCATGAGACTTTCTCGGGACTTTATTGCTTGGTCGCGTTCCTTGACAACTTGGTCTGTTTTCTGCCAATGCAAGAAATTTGGTTGTTGCCTTGAGTTTAAGAATTTTGAATTTGTTAAAAACAGTTTGTGCTGTTACAGTTGTTTCCTATCTGTTGCACGCGAAGGTCTTCCAGGTAGTACATCAAAACCTATGGTTTTTATTCACTGTTTCTTGCTATAAATTCTTGCATTCCATTCAATATTTCTTTGTGTGCATTTGTTACCGATTTTGTCTCATTAGATTATATATCAAATACGTCAGGCAATTTTTAAGGTTATATGTGTTGACAGAACGGGACATGGTACGTGATCAAAAAAGGTTTGGGAAACGCTGGTCTAGTGGTTCTAAAAAGAAACTGGTTGACAGGTTTGGCCTNTTTAATGAAATCATTAGTAAAGTAAAGTGTTTTTCATGGTATTAGGTGACAGGTTGCCACCGTTGCAGTTGGATACCGCATATATAGAAATATATATTCACACATATTTTTAGTTTGTTTTGATAAGTGCTTCAAGGCTAAAGTTAAAACAGCTTGTTTCGGCCAATCAACTGATTATAATTCTATGTTTTAAACTCACCACTGAATAATAAACTTTATAAACTTTACTCTATCACTACGTTTATAATTTTATGATAAAATTGCTTAATCAAATTGTTTGTGGTTAAATTGACATGTGTTTTACTGAGCAAGCAAAAATAGTGAAAAGTTGCCTGGCACCCTACACTAATACCCTAATTTGGGGTCAGCAGCGAATTTGTCAACAGAACTAGAGTTGCTAGAGCTGCAACTTCTATTTTAATTAATGACCATAGATACAGAGTAGTTCCCCTAATATTGTAAGTATTATACCCATCCATACTTGTCTATAACCAAGCTCTTCTCTTTGTCTGTAGAATCGTGTGTTGATTTCATTGAGCTTAGAGTCTGTTTTAAAGAATGAATAATGCTCTCTGTTCGGCAAAGACGGTTAACCAGCTTCGAATACTGATTTGAAGACAATGATGAGGGGTTTTCTTCCACATTTGCAGCGTTCTGTTGCGACATAATGCAAAATGGTTTACACGCTTGACACATATATGCTTTACATATTACTGCATATGTACGATTGTCACAAACATTAAAGGTTATTGGATAGCAAAGTACCAATACATATGTTTATTAAAAATTCCACATTTAATGTAATTTTAACCCACAAAATTGACCAGAAATATAAAGTGTCACATACAAAGTTAACTTGAAGGGGTTTAATAGGAGCCTTTTTGAGTATTGACTGCAATGAACTTGATTTTGCTCGTTTTTCGAATGGTGGTACATCAAATTTAACGTGTTTGTCTTTTCGATTTCCATCTTGTTCTGTAAATTAAACACACCTAGAATTTGTAGAAAAAACTGTATGTTAACTAATTTGAATGTCTCAAAGTTATATGAGAGTAATCTGTGCAGGTTTTTTCAACATTTTTCTTTTTGTCCTTTAACTTTTTTGCTTTCTTCTTAACTTACTATGAACAGTATACATTACAGTTTATTGCCCATTAACTTACCTGGTTTCAACATTGAATCTGTTAATTTGAGGAAATCTGGAGACTGAAATGCTCCACCCCTGAAAAAAATCATGATCACGATCATCATTTTTTTCTAAACAACAACATCAATCAAATTGCTTTTTTAAAGTATATCCATTTATTTGCATTCACTTTTGATAAATAAGACGGTTGGCTTTGCAACTTCATGGCCTTAACCTAATGATTTCATTGTTGATGACAATAATTACTGTGACGTTTCAATGACAATGCCTGTGCAGTTAGCTATGGGCACATAGCCTACTGCTTATCGTTCCTGACAAGACAGGTGATGCAGGCCAAACCAGTTGTAACCTATGTGTGGTAAAAACATCACAGATCTGTCTGCGTTTGTAAAAATATCACATATCTGTCGCGACCCCCAGAAAACCACCCTGCGACCCTTTTAGGGTCGCGACCCCCAGGTTGGGAACCACTGAACTAAATGCTTTAAGAAAAATGGACAATGAAAAAATTGCCAAAAATTAAAAAATGCTGCCAAGATGAATAAAGGGTCAGCAGTACCATGTTGTGCTTGCCTGGTTGTGGGTTCTAATCCTATTGCAGTTTCTTGTGTTTCACTGAGCAAGCACCTTGTGGTATGACTTTAACCTAGCAGAAACTGGTCAGTTGGCCCAAAGTTTAACTTCCAAAATCAAAAAACACATAAGCCAATGGATTCGTAATTGGACAGGCAGCTTAATTTATTCTGGTCACCAAGGACTCAAATTAAACAAACAAATAACAACAAATATATAACAGTAAAATGTAAAAAAAATGCGCTATACCAGTCTGGAGATATAGTTGGAGTAATGCCAAGGTCAACGAGCATCTTTGCCAGATCTTCAGTGTCTTTTTCAGTCCCAGCTAAACGTTCCTGCATCAGCTAAAAAACATTCAACATGTTACTTAACTGGAGTATATTGAATTTCAAAGCGAATAAAAAATCTTATTCTAAGTAAACTGTACCAAAACATTTGTCCTAAATTAGGTTGGTTTTGTTAATTTTAAACATAACTGCCGGCATATTTTAGCAATTTTTATTTCGTTATTGTACCTGACAAGACAGGTGATGCAGGCCAAACCAGTTGTAACCTACGTGTGGTAAAAAGTCATAAAAATATTACGTAAGTATTAAATAGACAGTCCCACTCCCGAATATTGAAAATTCTTACACCATGCTAACTGGGCTGATTAAGCAACCCTGCAGGTTTAAATTGTGCTTTAAAAAATATAAGCTAGGAAAAAATAGAAGCCAGAAATAGCTGTGGAACTTAAAAACGTTATGAGTGTGAAAATGTAAAGGGCACAATTGGCGTATCAAGGTTGAACGTGTTGCAGCTACACCGTCATTTTAAGGAGTGGGGCAATCTACATCCTAAATGGTAAGTGGCTTATGGACAAAACAAAGTATTTTTTGGGTGGGTAGTGCAGTCTGTCACAGTCTTCACACACATTGCACACTTTGAAGCAAATTTAAAAAAAATATATTCATTTTCATAGTTCTGATTGTAAGAAATGATCAGAAGTCTTTCAATACAAACCTGGACAGCTGAATCAGAAGTTGTTGGGTAACCAGTAATCGACATATTGTTAGATCTCACATAAATCAAGTTTTTTGTTCTCTTCTTTATTTCTAGCTTTATTCTTGCAAATTTTTGTATCCGGGAAAATCCCTTTCCGTTTGACAATCAAAACAACCGCGATTTAAAAATATCCCATGACGGAAAAGCAATGCCTTCGTACTTTTACGAGATTTGTTTTGAATTTACTGGACGTTCTAGTGTGAACAAACAAAATCCGATAATTTGTTTCATTTGAGTCAATATTACCAATCGTTTGCAGTAACTTGGTTTCAGTTTGAGCAACGCAATACTGTTTTTATTCATGGATAATCTTTTTGGGGCGAAATTCATTTTCCAGTAAGTGTCAGTATAAAACCAAGCGTTTCTCGTTTGCAAGAACGTTTTTCCTGAAAAAGGAGATTTATTGACTTGAAAACCATCAAGTAGTTTC